>JAYJLV010043489.1:0-22319 GCA_036873485.1 Torymus texanus
ATGAGGAAGCTGATGATCTCCGATACGATAAGATGGTCCCGGGACATCTACGTGGAGCATGTCTCCGGGGTACGGCAATACACGTAGCGGACCCGTTTTAGGGCCCGTCTCTATGTCATCGTGTGTGAAGTCCTGTATTAATTTATTCTGTTATGTTCTATGTGTTAACTTATTTATTTATTATGGCATCAGAGGTCGCCTTTAAAAAATATGCATTGCTGTTAGTAGGCAAAGCGCCGTATTTCTATTACCCCGTTTTAGGGGCAGTTACAACTAAAACATTAATTTCTCTTTTTCTATCGATATTTACAGTGATTCTTCTTAGTTTTTTCTATGGTAAAAAGGTAATATCGGAATAACGGTTTAGATACAATGTAGTACATTTAATAACTTATTTATTTAATCGTGAAAAATAATTCCGTTACTTTGGGCAACGATGCAAACATCGATTTATCACTGACCGGAAAAATCCCATTAACCAAAGCATAATTATATTTATATAACTAATTCGCAATTATAGCGACATAACTCGCGTTTTTATTCCTCAATTTAATCGTTAATACTCGAACGCGCTCCCATTCCCCATCTTTATACCCTATTTAAACAACTAATAACCGTATCTTAAAACCTTTTTTTCCCACTGTCCGCAACGACACCATTACCATAAAAAAGCCCCATACTAATGCTCGGCAAAACCGAGACATTAAAAAGTCCAGTGTAACGTTTAAACCCAACCCAGCAATTTTCCTCGGGCATTCTTTCTATACTATAGCATATAATATAATACCTTATACACGCATACACGCAATAAAAGTGCGCGCTCGTTGTTTATTTTTATTATCATTCTTTTTCTTTTTTGTTGCTTTGTATATACTCACTGATTATTTGCACTTGGAGATCGCTACTGGTGAAACCGTGGGATGCGAGATCGAAGACGATGGATTTGCCGACCGGGACCAGCTTCACCGAGTCCCCGATCACCGACAACATGGGACTCGGCATTATGCCAACCTTCCAAGGTGATCCTGTAACGGAGAAGAGGCTGGTTTTGTCGATGTTTTCTTTCTTTTCTTTTTTTTTTTATTTGGTAAGAGAGGAAGGGAATAAGATAGGGTTGGGCTTTGTGTGTGTATGTGTGCGTACATGGTTGCAGGTACGCAGGAGATATTGAATTATGCTGCGATTGTTGGTTGGCAGCAACAGCGAGAGACTGGAGAGATTAATGCGAATAATGTTTACGCGGTTTGAAATCGTTTCTTCGACGATTTTTACGCGGTGTTGGGGAATGTGCTGTTCTGAATTCTATGTTGGAAGCGAATGGTAAATTGAAGTTTGGGTCTAGCTGGTGTTTGAGGTTAGAGAAGTAAATACGTGTAGGCGCTGTTTATTTGGAGACTTGTTGATTTTGTAGGATAAATTAAGATTATTTCTTTAATATTTATAAAATTTTAGTAAAATGCTTAAGAATTACATTGTGAATGAATATCAAGGTTAGGAAATATGGTTCGGTTATGAAATAGTAGAATAAATATTGTATAATTATCAAGATTAACATTCTTATCGTTGACCTTTATTGCAAGCTCTATTGTTATGTACCGCATTGTTGTATAACGTATTTTACTATTATACTTGTAAAATTACTGAATAGTTAATTATCGCAATATAATAAAGTTAAATAATACGGTACGATGTGTTATTTAAGAAAAAAAAAGTGTTTGCATGCATAGTAAAGAAAAATTTTTTAAATAATATTCTCCAAGATGAAGAATTATTCCAAATCGGTAACCTCAGAAACGTAAATATCAAGCCAAGTATATATATATATATAGAATGTAAAAAACTTTCTCTTTTTGGCATACCGCTAGACAATTTGACTATACGAGAAATACGATAATTCATTAAAAGTATATTTCCTCATTTACGACACTGTAACACACGTGAAAGTCGCAGCTCGTATTATATACATACCGGCTTGACTTTTAAAATGAATCGAATATACGAGCGCAATGAGTTTCACTCAATGAATTGCACCAAGATGATTCTATAATTGGAATAATAATGAGGAAGCTAATTTTCCTAAGCGAAATCCTCGCGCATATTTATTGGGAAATTAAGGTAAAGTTATATTCTTTTCAACACACGAAGAGAAGAGAAATTCCTTAATGAAAAAAATTAATGAAAAACCTATAGCTCTTCCTTATACATATAATACGTTTATTATAGATTCTCGTGTGATGAGAATTTTTTTTTTTTGTGCATATAAGAATTTATTACCATTCGTTCGAACAAGTTCCTTGTGCTATTTCCACGCTAAAAAAAGTACGTTTACAGGAAGCTACACGACGCGAGCGTACAGAGAATATAATCTTATATATATAGCAATTTTCAACCTAATCTCTACGCCTACTTCTCACCGACAAATTGTTATTCAACGCGCAAGGAGCGCGCGAAGCAGCGTTGGAGAAACAATCTACTTTATGCAAGTCGATTACTCACTCCTCATAAAACGATTCCTTATCGGTACGAGAATTAATATGCATCTTGTATGTATAGCTGTGGGATTATATTTCGATTGAAGAAACGAAAAATCGCTATATACATATATAACTTTGATTACGGAGCAGTAACATACAATTTGCTTAATTAATCATATAATACGCTTTTCATCCTCTTTCAAGCTAATTTCAAGCCTACATCTTTACTCTACATTTCCAGCAATGCTTCTCAACACCGCAGATTCATCTCTTTCTCCCCCCCCCCCTCCCGCTCTTACTCCTCGATCGTCCACAGCGTTTTTATACTCGTGAGCGCTGGATCACAAAAAAGATCATAGCAATAATTGCCCCGCAGACATCGGCTTTTTGCATACATCGCCGGTTTCTCTCTCCTCGAGGTCGCAGCAGCATCGTTCGAGATCATTAAAAATTCTGCTCCGGTATTGTACGGACTATACTCGCGTGAATGAATCGGTACACGAATCGACATTTGTCTTATTATATTATCCCGCAGGTTTTTAAATATTTTGATCACAGTGTATTTAATATACAGCATACTGCAAGAGGTTTGCATCGAAACTGTATATACATATATATAGGTACTCGAATCTCTCGATCGGCGATGGAGATCGAGAGAGTAAGCGAGCATGAGAGAGAGAGAAAGAGAGAGAGAGAGAGAGAGTCCATCAACCTCTCCCGTCGAGAAAACTCGTCGGCGGCTCTCTCGCGCGCACGCTCTCCCACTCGCAGCGCGTTCGTGTTCTCCATCCAACCTCTGTGGCTGCTTGTGCCTGATGCTAGCAGCAAGCCACGCTCACGCACGTATATATATATATACACACACACACACACACACACACACACACACACACACGTATACGCACACACACACTTGGAATAACAATCACATAACAGCACACCGCGCAGCAGTAGCAGCAACATTTACCTCTCTGGTATCACCTGTCTTGCTTATGTAGCTATATTCTATGTTTATTGCGCGCACTGATACACGACACACAGTATATATATATACACCTGAAAAGAACACCCGGAAAACGAGGAAGCAAAAAAAAAAACGACACACACACAGACGCGCGCGGCGCGGTTGACACTTTCAGCCGTACTGTTAAATATTATATATATATATATATAAAAAAAAAAAAGAAAAGAGGTTATGATACCACTACCAAGTCATCGTTAAAAATTTCGTTGATTTTTTTTTTTTTTTTTTTTGTTAAGTAGTATATCTAAGGAGACGGACATACGCGGGCAACGAAAAAGTGAGACAGACAGACAGACGGGGAGAGAGAACAAACGCGCACACGACGCGGCGACGTGTTACGGCGACTGAACACCGCTAGCCGGCGCAGCAGGAGAGGAGAGGAGCCTGCGCGCAAGCGCCTTACCCGCCACCTTCGAAGAGAGAGAGAGAGAGAGAGAGAGAAAAAGAGTAGGAGCGTAGGTAGGGAGTGTGGGGCCCCTCATTGTAAAGGATATGTATATCTATATGTAACAGGTTTAGGTAAGAAAGGTGATGAGGGGATGCATTTTCTGGGAAATTCGTGAGTTTTTTTTGGTATTGAAAGGATGTAGGTGATGTGAGTATAATGTTTGAATTTTGGTTGTTGATCGGTAAGTTTATGCATGGAAATTGTTGGTTTGACAGGAATTTTATAATAAGTTACATTGCGACAGTTTCGTATAGTGTTATTAAAACGGAGTCTTGGGCAATTGTATAGAAGCTATGATTTAGAATTTTTAATGGGGACATATGTTTGTACTTTCATTGGAGAATGGGTTTCGAAAAACAATATTATTATTAAATACGTGTATTTACGTAGATGTAAAGTAAGAAGAGCGGAAAATATTGTTGATATAGAAGAACATGTACGTGTGTGTGTGGATATATAATACCGAGAAAATTAAACGATTTCAACAATGAGTGGCATCGGTTCTTAGAAGTGTCTGTTGAACTTTTACAATGACAATGAAAGGCAATCCTATCAATTGATCCATTTAGAATCGATTAATTGTCTGATGTATAAAGACCAACGGTTCGAAGAGAGTCCATATAGTTGCATAGTATAAACGAACGTATAAACGATTGATTTATGAGCCTCGTTAAGTTGTATTTATTATAATCTATAATTTTACTCGCTTATATTATTAACAAGTCGTAATTGTTGTTCTGTAATCAAACGATTATTCAAACGATATAATATATAGCGTAGAAATCACTAAGTTTGTTAATTTCTATATACTTATATGAAATAATCGGTAAGAAATCGCTACCAAAAAAGTTATACTAAAAGAACTTTAATAACTACTGCTACGTACATTACAAAAAAAAAAAAGAAGCAAATCCTTAGCATTTTTTCTTTCAAAAGAACGAGCAAGTCGCAGAGACAACAACGTTGGTTATATACACACGGCAATTAAAAGGAAAGGTTTCCCCGCTTCGCGTACGAGCCGCGTGGAAGCTCTAGAATGCCGCAGCAGGACCGAAGGAATGTCGCATCGCAGCCGCGCACTCTTATACCTATATACATTCACATGTGTGTGTGTGTGTGTGTGTGTGTGTGTGTATATATATATATATATATACACACACACTCAGTGCCAGAGGCCAGACACGAGCGGATGATAAAACGTTCGTTTATTAGTGAAAGCGTGTTAGTAGGGTAATAATAGGCGTGCGCGTGGAAACGGCTATGTGTGTTCCGGTGTGTGTGTGTGTATGAGGTTTGAGAAAATGGATTTTTCGAATTTTCCGACTTCTTTTGGTAATATATATATAGAAAGATGCAATTGTTGTCGTGAGTTGTATAGGTGTAGTTTTGAAATTTCCCCATTGAGAAAGTTCAGCGACGGTGAAATGTGCGTGAGATGAGGTTTCTTGTATACTTAGGTCGTGAGAGAAAGAGAGAGAGAGAGAGAGAGGAAAAGGAGAAAGAACGCGTTGATGACTATAATGGGTAAATAATATATACGCGAATGCGTGCGTGGTATACGTATATGCAATTATTTATACTATATATAAAAAATATGTAAGTATACGTTCAAATGTATATATTGCATTTCCTTGTACAGAACAGCTGTTTTTAATGGGTTTGCAAATTACGAGGCTTTACGATGGTAAAACAAAAATTAACCGACACTCAATAAAAATTTCTTCGACCATATAAACCGATCTACTCGTCAGTCAACGTTTCAGAATCCTCATGAAATTCGAAAACTACAGGTTTTCTCTCCCTCTTACCCTGTCCATCCCTAACCAACCATAACCGCACCTGCTCCCACGAGTCAGTATATACAACCAGCCTCTCTCCCTCTGCTCGATCGTGACACGGCTATATACAACTCTCTGCTTTCCCGCGTCGGATTCTCTCTCTGTCTCTTTCTCTTGCGAACGTCAGTACGCCAGTGACTCTCAAATCCGAGAGTTTTCCTCATAGCGGTGGGAGTCGAAGGACCGTAGGAATGATAATTACAAAGACGAAGGAGTAGGTGAAGAAGGAGAACGATGTTGATAATGATGAGGTATAGTTGAGATGTCGCACGTGGAGTAGGTGGAAAGCGAGAGTTTAAATTTTTACGGAACGTTTGGGTATATAGAAAAATATGGTTTTGAAGGTATATAAAAATACTATATAAGTGTTATCTAATCAATAACATCTGTCACGGTTACTTTTACAGCGAAAATCTAACGGAACGCCGATGATCAATTATTATTATTATTATTATTATTATAAACATGCTGCTCTCTAACGTATTTTAGGAAGTTATATGCACCTGCGGGACCGTTACAGCATCGCTGCTGACTTTTGTAAGACGCGCCGCGTTGCAGTCCATAGCGGACATAACTCCGCCGCGGTGATGCGTGAACGTTGGATGCCTTCGTCGAGGATATTGTTGTTGCATAAAATCACAAGTATGTATATGAGCCCGATATAGATATAGTTAAAAAAAAAGAATGACCTTATCCGTATTATAGTCTCGTTATAGGTGTGGAGAATTCTCGTGTATCACAGTATATATATATATAAGCTTAGTGTGTGTATAATAATTAACCTGAGATATGATAATTCAACTCTTTCGGTTATAATGGACGCAAGCGCAGTGGAATGTGATGGAGTTAGGTGTACTTAAGCGTGAAAAAAAAGAGAAATGAAAATCATAGCTATATATTGATAAAATCGATACGTTCTTCCAACTTTACGAAAACCTATATATATATCTTCTATACCAGAACCTTCGATCTACTTGTACACATATATATACACGTGCATTGACGAAGCACGCATGGAGGTGCATCAAACTCGGCTGCGCGAGCACCTCGCGCGCAATCGTCGCTGCATTCCCGACTTATAACGGCTCTTGCCTCCTCGCACGCGCGCGTGCATCGCCTATATATATTTCTCTCTCTCTCGTTCTTTCGCTTTCTTCAGCCGCCAGTATACATACGGCTGATTTAAATCGATAGGGTTTGGGAGAACGTGAAGGTGTACGTGGAATAACGAGGTTTGATGAATTGTTCGTTTTGTAACTTTTTTTGTTTTTTCGTTTCGTTGTCGAACAAGGATTTGTTGTATACTTAGGATGATTCGATGAACCGTAGGTGAGTCATGGGATAGTTGGTATATAAAACTGCAGAAAATTGAAAGAGTGTAACGGGAAATCCGGAATGTCGTTATAAGTGTGCTGAGAAAGTAGTTTTGCGCGAAAATTACTATATACTGTCTCGTGAAGCTACAGCAGAGAAAATATTACCGTATGATATACTTTGTACCGTAATTTTTTCTAGAGATAATACAATACTGTATTGTAAAATATCCTGTGGGATATAGTAATTTTTGTAAAACTGTTTTTTTTCAGTGTGTATAATAAGTTGAGAACCCTTTTAGATGGTTATCAATACAAAATGTGGCCCTACATTTTTATCAAACTGTGTAATCACATTTGATTTGGTAGATAAGTGACTATAAGGCATTTAGAAATGAGTCAAAGTTGAACCCGAAGCTACTTAACAGAACCTTGTAGTTAACAAAATCGACGAGCTCCGATTAGGTTGACGAAACGATTAATTCAGTGCGGCGAGGGTCCATTTATCACCCGATTAATCCATCACCTCACGTAAAACCTCACGTCTTTTTATTACACCCAAACTCATCCACTTCTGACAGCATATCCAACCTACAGACCGTCGTACCAGGATCCATACACTGACCTCGTCACTTAAAATTTCCTCCTTACCCAATTACCCATGTAAACCGCATAACACTTACATCTCTTTATACACATCATATACTTAATCCAGTGAACTCTGATAACGAGTGTGAATGGTGACGCGTAAACAAAGGGCAAGAGTCTATATTACACGCATATATTTATACGCACACGCGTAAGGTTCAAACACCGCGCAGTGTATCTGTGTATTTAGGTCAATGGAACAATAAACGAGTGCGTGCGCGTGAAATCGCGCATGTCAATGACCCTGGAACGCGCTCGCGCGAGTAACAGTTTTTGCCTTTTCTTAGAGACGAGCGTGTATGTGTTTGTGTGTGTGTGGTGGGGTTTGCGTAGGCGTAGAGAGAGAGAGAGAGAGAGAGAGAGAGAGAGAGAGAGAGAGAGAGAAGAGGAGGGGAAGCACGACATTGTAAAAGGAGATAGACGTATATACGAGGGATTGACATGTCGTGGTATGTGTGAATAGAAAAGATGTATAAGAGGTTTTGGGATGAATGTGGAGAATAAAGGTATGTTGGGAAATATGGATGGAAAGTGGGTTTGGAATGAGAGGAAAATATAGTAGGGAATTCTCGGTTCGCTACCCGATTATTTCGCAAAAAAAAGAATGCTTCACTAATTTTGTTCGAAGAAAGTAAAAAGTAGTACTTAGTTTGATGATACGGTAAATACGGCTGGTTTGCTGGAAGCTCGGGAGAAAATAAATATGTGCCTTCTTTATAATAAACTATCAAATCTATTTTTACTTGTAAGGTTGAATTTACTGTAATATTTGTATATTTTGTAGTTTTGCTGACCTATATTTCTAATCTGTTAATTGGGAGATAAGTACTGATAAATCGAAGGAGATCGATGAATTTGACCGTATTTGTATTTCCTAATTTCGCAAACACTTTGCAGCGATAAGACAAACATCATAAAAATATATTAACAAACTTTTTATATTACGAAGATTAATGTATACGTTACAAGGACTTACCTGGAACAACCTCGCCGTTGAACGTCATCTCAACGAGATGCGTCACCGCTTCGTGGGGTACGAAGGATGCCAAGAATCGCTGGTTACCCAGCGTACGAACGAAACTCGTCACGTGCCCGCCATTAACGAGGATCTCTAGGTTGCCTGATCCGGCCTTCGAGCCGTCAACTGGCAGGATACACGAAATGACATTGGTTATTATTTGATAGTTTTGTTGTCATGGTAAATATATGATTGTTATGTGATAACAATGTTGCACCAATTAAATATTATATATACTCCACAGTCATTACGTCAAACATTACACGATTAACATATATATACTCACTCTCGAACTCGACCGGTTCATTGACAACGCCGTTAGGAATGTTTCCGACTTGAATGGCTTTGGAATTATAAGCCTGGGACCTGTCGCATGCAAATAAGTTTGCCGTTAATCAAAACGCCGTACGACATAAGTGTATTGCATGTATATGTATGGATGATGCGTACCTGAACGGCGAGCCCTTTATGTGCTGGCCGTTGTAGAGGATCTGAATTATGTGCTCACCCACCTGATCAGCTGTCACTGTGTACGTCTGACCACGGAGCGTGGATTTCTGCACCGGTACCGGTCTCCCGTTTGGGCCTGGAATCAAACGGACAAGACAAATCTGACGTTTGTTTTTGAAAAATGATTTTATGATGATTTGTATGATTAAGAAAGTATACTGTTTTTGATGAACGATAACTAAATTACAATATGATACATTATTGCAAATAACCTGGTTTCGTATAATAAAAAAAGTAAGAATGAAAAATAATTTAGTGACTAGTATAAATCTTGTATAATAGATGAATTAATGGATAACTTAAACATACCAATAGCAAGACTTTTCGAAAGCACATAAATGTTAGAATTTAAGAGAATGTCGGGCTAATTACAGATTTCTACATTGACTTTATATTATTTAAATTAATTTTCAGGTTTTTTAAAATTATCGCAGTTATTTAGTATTGATATTGGGGTAACAAACCCCGGATAACAACGATAATTATTAAAAATAAAGAATTACTTAAAAATTAATTATCCGCATTAAATGTGTGGAAAATGCGAACTGATAAGTATGTAATTTCAGATAGGCTTCGGCATTTCTACAATAATTTGAATGATTTTTACATATCTTGATCAGTGTAATATCGTTTTAATAAATCGTTTCAGTACACGTTGAAGACACATCATAGATAACATTATCTATGCAAACGATACCTATCTTAATACTTATCCGTCGTCTCTCATTAACCACCAACTAAAGTAGTCAAACTTGGAGTTATTAAAACGATTGAAAAATAAAATGAAAATCACCTGTAACAATGACGGCGATCTTGCTAGCATCTAGACTCTGATCGAGAGTGAAGCTTGTTGGCTTGTGAACGGCGAGCATTTCGATCGCGCTGCCGCTCACGAGCTTATCGCTGGTCGTTGTTGTCGTGGTTGACTTGAGGAACGAAGAGGATTCGTTGTTCAGGTACTGCTCTTTTTCCTTGATCGTCGTCGACGTCGTAGTCGTGGTATTGTCTACTGCGTCGATACCGCTGACATTGTTGTTCGATTTGTTCTTCAGGATTCCCCGGGAATTCGAAAACGAATCATTCGAGATTATTTTCGGGGAATAAGTGTACTCCGAACTGGAGAATTTCTTGAGGGAGGAGTAGTTCTGACTTTCGTTGCGGTAACTGTTGTTGCTAATGTTGTTGCTAATATTGCTGCTCTCGTTATTAACCTTCGTAGTTTTCGAGTTCTCGACGATCGACGAGGACGCGTTATTGGTAAGGTTCGCCAGGGACTCGAGACTGCCGTAGGAAAGCAGGGATTTCGTCTTGGCGATCGCATCCCAGGAGTCGCGACGCAACGAGCCTCCAACCATCGACGATACTATTGATTAGAAAAGGTTTGAGTTGATAAATAAATTAATAAATCGCCTCGATAGTAAAGTTTAGAATAATTTAAGGAATGTTTAATACTGTTTTCATTCATTATACAATACAAGTTTATAATTTCTTAAAATTATTACTATTACTAAGCAATAAATCTCTAAATTGTCATTACCTTTAACATTGCTAGTGGTATCCACAATGCTATTCTCA
This sequence comes from Torymus texanus, assembly GCA_036873485.1. Taxonomy (NCBI): domain Eukaryota; kingdom Metazoa; phylum Arthropoda; class Insecta; order Hymenoptera; family Torymidae; genus Torymus; species Torymus texanus. Next base: position 10,849 of record JAYJLV010043489.1, read on the forward strand.
CTGGACCCCCGTCTATTGAATCCATGATACTCCTGCTCGCCAGGCTTGGGACTGGAGTTCTTATTAAAGGAATTGTGCATCCCAGCAGTACCAAACGTCATGGGACTACGACTTGGCGATCTGGACCTGAAATTATCCTTGGGATCTGGCCACGTAGGTGACTTGGATTGCGCTCTATTAATCGAGCTCGAGGAGTACATATCCTTCCTTTCGTTCATAAACGACGGGCTCTGGGTTGTCTTAGGCGATGGGGTATGATGGTTGATGGGTGATGACCTGGTCTGTTGTCTGTCAAAAGTCTTATTATAACTACTGGTATATGAGCTAGGCGAGGGAGATTTGTACGTTGGTGAGTTGAGTGACTTTGGTGAATCGGTGGTGTTCAATCCATTCATCCGGCGCTCAAGTGACGACATGCTCGTCCTCTCTAAGCTGTTCAGGTGTGACCTTCTCGAACCCCTCTGCGTTCCAACTCTCAGCGAGAACGGCGAGCCTCTCACATCCGAACCGTTGAAGTACACGTAGACTCTGTACTTACCAGCGTCTCTTGGTACAAAGGATACTCTGTACCTCATATGGCCTACTTCTTCGGTTCTGTGTTTCACACTCTGCTTGTCGTGAACGATATCTATATGGATGTCACCCAGTCCACCTGTGTTCGTCGCGTCTACCATGAACGAGAACGGCTGCCCAGGCATAGCTCCGTCAAGGTCTTGCAGCTGTACGCCGTGTGGGTCAAATACAAAACAGGTAAACGGACCACCCTGGATGTGTTGACCCTTGTGCGTGATAGCGATGCTCCATTCGCCTATCTCATCTGGCTGGAACGTTGCAGTGTGCAAGCCATCATCTGTCTCTCGGACTGGACAGCTTAATGCACGACCTGTTGGCGACCACGCTGTTACGTTGATACTGTCCTGACTAGTACCTGAAATTGATAAATGCATGATAATTATCGGAAGTAGAGAAATATTACGTTTGTAATTAGCGTTTAACTACCTTTTAGAGAAAAATTTTAATTTTTAATTTAATTAGGAGAATTTTCATATAATGATGTTAGCAAATTATTTAGAGATAGAAAAAAGTTTATTATATGTGGATGTTCCTAAAATGCATGAGTTATGTATACAGGAAAAAGGAAATGAAAGTAGACGTGCGATACGTGTATATGCAACACTGTCTCTAAAAATGGTTAAAACATGGTACTCTCAAATAAGACTTTATAACTATAATTCTAAACCTTCGTTATTTAAACATTATATAAAATCAAAAAAGCAAAATAGAACATCTTTATAGGTAAAATTTTTCATATTCAAAACTCTTCCTAGTTGTTGATACTGTTGTATAACTTTTCACAATTCAATAAGTTTAACACTTCTCGACATACCGTAGCTATTGACTAGAACTTCGACGATGGACCCAATGGCGCAGGGATCCATACCGGGGGATTTGATTTTGGTCAGCGGCGGGTGCACGCGGAAGAAGTACGGACAGCCGTTCAGCAACTCTCCGTCGTTATACACCATCAGCTACAATCCCAAAGAATATCCATATATTAAATCATCCATATCTCGTAAAACCTGTAGCAAATTCAATGTCATACCTTATGCATGCCGACTTCGGAGGGAACGAACGTGCCTTTCCCGTGCAGCCCATTCCACGTGAGCCTGCATTCGATGTGTCCACTAGGGCAGACAACCTCGCCCCGTACTTCACGCGTGTTCACCTCCTTTGACAGTAACTCGAGCTTAAAGTGCGCTGGTTGCTGGACGCGCGCCGAGGTGCTGTCTATGTGAACGGCAACCTGTTCGTTTATCTGAGGCCGCGGCCTTACCCACTGGAAGAACGCCGTGTACGCCATGACGCCAAGATGTTCCACGTTCTGGTCAGCCATGTCCTTTGCCTTTAACAGCGGCTCGACGCCCAGTTTCTTGCCGCCCTCGATGCCTGTATATCAAGTTGGAGAATTAATATATGTGGGATGAGAAGGTTAATATACGGGATAATGAGTGGGGAAGTTATACCTTGTTGACAATTGTGCTCCCAAGACGCGCTGCTTGTATCGATTCTGTCGTACGCCGGAGCCGGACCACCGAGGGTACGCACTAAGCTGCATAGAGCTCTGCCGTCGTTCCAGTCGGTCTGTAAAATGTTTTTCAAATTAGTTAAGATGTAGATTGGAAGTTATGAAGCGTATCTACGTAAAGTTAGAAAATCTCACTTTCAAATAGAGATTTTTACTAGATTGTAAATTCTGATACTCGGAGGGCAAAAATCTCTTAAACAAGAATTTTAAATGATTGAAATTTCAAGCATATTATTAATGAAAAATGAGTAAGTTTTAATTTATTATTGAAAGCAAAAATGTTAGTGTAAAGTTTCCTTTTTTAATTTTTCATCGCGTCACATTAATTCAACGTTTAATTTGCATATTCAAGATATAAACAAACTTAAAACATATAAGACGTGATAGAAACAGTATAAATAGTTGTGTAGATAGATATTTTGGTTTCGAATTTGTTATTAATCTTTATTTGTTTATTAATAATATCAAGATGCTTTGATAATTCCAAACTTGCGTTCAAATTATCAAGTTCACATTGAAAAATCAGAATCATCTAAAGAACTAATAAAATTATCCTCAAATAAGTATATATAAAGCATTTTCTAAGAAATTTTCCAAAGCAATTGCTATCGTCCACATCATAAAATTTAAAAAAAACACATCCAATCATGCACTTACAGTGAAGTTCTTGACTTGATGATGTGGCAGCTGGGAGTTTACCCATCTCAGGGTTGAATGGAACCCTGGCGAGCCGTCCTTCATGAAATACGATAGATACGTCATACCCGAGAGCTCGTCCAAATAGGTCGAAGCGAGGTACTCTGGTTGCAGGACCATCGGTATGTCGAACTCCTTCTTCGCTATCTCCATCGCCTTTTTGCAGTTGTATACCCTTTCGAACGCAATAAATAAACGTTAGGTGTCGGAAGCCATAATTATGTGTGAAGGTTATAGGTACATATATATAGGTGCACGTACTTGTCGGTCGGATCGAGGTGACGCCAATGAGGGAACAGCCCCGGCCTGCAATAGTCTAGAAGTGCGCTCAGGTAGACACCTGAGTTCCAGTCTGTGGTGAAGTTGTTCACGCGGCATTCTGGCAGGACACCCTGGAATATCGTTTGTATTTTAACAGATTAGCTTGTATATTAAAACGTGTAGTTGAATATGTATAACGTGTAGGTATGTAGATCAAAGACAGTCTAAAATTTAAAAAGTTTTGACGATAGTGAAAAATAATTCATGAGCTTATGTTTCTTAAAAGTCGCTATTTTAAATCAGGTTACTCTACATTATACCACGTACGTATATAATTACTCAGACCAACTCGACATTGTGACACTAATATATTTACCGACTTGTTGCCCAAACTATTAGAACCTCGAACCCGTAAGAAGCGAGTACGTCGCGTACACTCATACCCGCTGTTTTTGTATCCTAATGCCCACCTACGGGACCCCTAATTTTTTTTTTACCACAGGGAAATTAGCGTCCCGCGGTAAAGGTATTGTTACAAAAAGCATGTAGAAAAAATATCTAGTGTTTCTTTTTTTCATATTATATATGAGACAACATTGAATAACAGCGTGTGTAAGTATTTATATAGAAAAAAGAGCAAACACGTAATTCGTAAGAGCGATGCATGTATGTAATCGAGCGTGTATAGTACTGACCTTGAGCCAAGAGAGCATGAGTTTCCTCGGTGGGAATTTGGATTTGCCTATTTGGTATCTGACAATGAGCGACCATATCAAACCAAGGATCAGCTTGAGGTTACCGTTCACGATGTCCACGTTACCTTAAATTGAGAAATGCATTAATGAGGGGTTTCAATTCGACGAATCTTTGTGTTTAATGTCTTACTCGTAGAAAATAAACTAACTTTGTTAAGATCTTCTTTAGAATAATATTTGAAATTTAATTAAAACTTTGATTATATTTTAGAATATAATATTCTCTCAATTTAAAAATTGAGAAAAAATTCGCCAACCTTCCATTAACATTTCTACCAGTGATAGTACTTATAACATATATTACATTAATTGAATTTTAATATTATTGTTTTAATCGTAGTTTTAAAGAATAAAACAATTCAAAGCAGCTTGAGGCCATTTTCATAAATAGAAACTGTTGTAAAGCGTCCACGTTCATGACCGTTTTCATTTGCGTGCTGTAAATCACTCTGTTGAGGCACTCGAGCTTCGAAAGATCGTGACAGAAACACGACGATTTACGCATACGCATAAACATATACACCGAAATTAAAGCACGTGATTTTTCACAAAGCCCATGATGCGATTCGTTTTATTTTTTTTTTTAAACGTAAAAGTACGTGTATACTCGTTATACAAGTACTGAAATAACCGCACGTTGAGAGCAAATAGATTCATGTGACACGTGAGCTATAAAGATCAAGGTTCGTGCCATAGTGTCGCGATTGGAAAACAAGAGCTTGGTGCATATAACGATGGACTTGAGTATTATGTACTTGTACGTAATGTTAGTACCGATAGATTTGATGTAGTGGCGGTTCGGAGTATACCTGGTTTTTTTTGCGACTGCCCTTGGATATTAATTGTTCGTTTATTGTACATATTATGCAGGATTGTATTGTGCATTGTTTACTGGTATCGTGTGAAATGTGTCATTTAAATTTAAATTTATAAAAATTTTAACGTGTGTAATAATTAAAACGTTAATTTAAAATATTTCAAACACTTTTTTTATACAAAAAAAGCTATACATCAGACCGAAAGTGACTGGGAAAATCGTTAACCGATTTCACACTGAAAAACCTCCGCGACCGGACATTCCTTCGGCAACCCCGACATTTAACCACCCACTTAAGCACGCAAAAATATAAATGTACGTCAATAGCTGCGCCTTTCGCCACAAGAAAAAACCTGTCGTTCCTCGGAAAACTCACCGGCTGTCGCAAATACACGCTAAGATTACCATAACTCCCAATGAATATTCATCCATACGTTTATACAAAAAATATATATATATACTTTTCCTCTCTCTGTTTCCGCCATATAATATAATTTTCACAAACCGATATCCCCGTATATTAATGCACATCAGATTCCTCAGCGCTCTATTACAAAAGCTTCCTTCTTCCCGCGCGCGTTCGCTGACAATGGGGAAATAGACATTTGCGACATACTCTTCTATACATACACAACGATAGCCTCTCTTTCTTTCTTTTATTCTTTCATTCTCTCTGCAACTCATTGAGCAATAATACATACAACACTACCTACCGATATTCACGAGTTTAACACCATCAGCTTCGACGGCTTTCAATGCTGTAGACACGTTCTCGAGGTAATGATGTTGATTCACCGGTCTAGGGTTCCACCTAGCCAATCTCTTTCCAGTAAGTGTCTCAACGAGTGCACACAACCTCGTACCATCACAGAAATCATCGGCGAGGTCGAGAACCGGTCCAAGTTCTCTACCACGCTCCGATTGCTTCAAATGTTCGTTCACCCAATTACGAAAGGTATTAGCTTGAATGTCCACCCAAAGATCCTCATGTCCCTTGATTGCCATACCCTTGGCAGCTGTGCCTTCAGCTGAACGAGCTACCAAACCTACGAGCTCCGCCGGCTCCAGCTGCTCCGTTGTTCGTTCCTGCATTTCGTTGCCTGCGTACTGCATAGGTTGTAAGTTATAACATTTATATTGGCTCCTGCGGATATAGACACACACACACACAGGCCTTATTAAGCGCGCGCCCACGTTGGGCACATTCCGAAACGCTCTACTGTAGTCTTACGCTCTCTCTCTCTCTCTCTTTTTCTCTCGCGGTGATGCAGGTGCTCTCTTCGTCACGGCTCTACGCTAAATACAGCGGTGATATTATTATTGTGGGTAGCGGAGGAGAGTGCAGCAGAGCGATACCGCCTGACCGCACCGTCGCGGCATCGAGATCACCGGGAGAGAGCATGTATAGTGTGTATGCGTGTGTGATGTATATATAGCATTGTTTTTTAATATATATATATATATATATATATATATATATGTATACGTGTACACGGTGAAGTGTACATGACATCACCCACACAGAACTATATGCCCTAGGAGTACGCGAGCGTGTATATATGTATGTATATAGTTACGAGTACGACCACAGCGCTGTGTGATGTGCTCCCAACTAAGGTGAACTCCACTTCGTAAGTATATACGTCCACTCTCCTTCGTCATTATTGCACTCACTCACTCTCACTCATTCTTTCACTCATTCTCTCTCTCTCTCTCTCTCTTGCGCTCACCTGTATCTTGTATGTTTATATTTACCTACCTGTACGGTGTGTGTCGATCGTCTGCGCGCTGCGATCCGGTTTCACACGATTTGCTATATATATATACTGCTACGACGATGGGCGAAGAAAATAATAAGCAATCGGAACCATCGCCGCGATCGAGGAGTCGCGCGCGCACTCGCTGTGTTTTTTGGCCAGCGACTGACGAGATATACCTGTGAACGTGCGCGCACTCAGGGGCCCCGCGAGAAAAAGAGAGAGAGAGAGAGAGAGAGAGAGAGAGAGAGGAGGTAATACTGCTACTACTGTGTGGTTGTCCCCACTCTAGTGACACGCGCGCACGCGGGGGCGGCACTCGATGTTGTTGGGCCCGACGGGTTCGATGATGGGTTTGAGTGACGCGGAGGGAAATGTATAATATAGAGGTTTGGAGCTGCTGCTCCGATATAATAATACCGATCTTTGGATTGACTGCAAAGAGTCAAGTGGTTATAGTAAACAATGTTAAGTCATCGGCTATATTTGGATGGAGATTTTTTTCCAGAATTGGGAATGCGTGATTTGTGTATGTATATGTATATATATATATATATACACCTGTGGCGTATAGTGAAGGAAGGATTTGTTTTTAAATTAAGGACGTGAGCTCTTGTATGAGAATCGACTGTTTTGTTGTTTTTTTTTTACTTTTTTTTACGTTTCCGAATAACTTTTTGTAAGACGTTTATGCGTTGTTGTTATTATGGTCTTAAGTGGCACGAGAGTACTCTGAAAAAATTACACTTGAATTTTCATTTTAATGTGGCACGAACTTTCTCCGGCGACCTGTTGCCGAGTAACAGTAAACTTATTTTTTTCAAAAATTCAAAAATTATTCGCGTTAGTTATATATATGTATAATATAATTGCTCGAAAGTTGTTCGATAGGATCGGATGTAGTACGCGTGTGAATTTTCTATAGTTGTAAATGCATCTAAAATTTAAAAGTATCTGGTATTTAGGTATACCGCGGATCATAAATACACGGATAAGTATTTGTCATTTTGTCAATTACTTTTAACTGTTGAATATAAAAGATTAAAACATAGTAAAGAAAAGAATTTTTTATTTTTTTTTATAAGTATACGAAAAGATCCTTGGAAACTAAGCGTAATAAAACATATGGAAGTAGACAAAGTGGGAACTTACAGTAAGTCATAGGTTTACAACTATTTTTAAATTTCTACTTACGGAACATCGTATAAAGATTATTCTTTTTCTAGTTTTTCTTGTATACGACGCGAATGTTATCGATTAGCTTTCGAAAAATAAAGTGAAATGTTGAAAAACTTCAGAGCTTTAATTTGAAAAAGGAATGATATTTGAATAATGGTGAAATAATAAAAAGAATTAGATACAGAATTACTCATATTTAAAATAATTTATTACAATTAGTTTAAGAAATGTATACACTTGTAATATGACACAGCATAAAAATATTTGGATTAAAATTACAAAAGATTTCTAAAATCAATTATTATTGTATAGCAAACGAATTGCTATATAAAAATCTTTTGAGCTATCTAAGATCACTGTTTTTTTTTTCAAAATACGTAATGTGTCTTTTTAGCAATTCATACATGTGCACGCCGTCACGACCATTTACAAACGTATTCTACGGAATGCGTATATGAGTTCTATCTTCACGCAGTTTAATAACAGTTTCTGATAAAAAGAAAACAATATATTCGGCAAAACACATATAAAAATAGAAAAATATAATAAACACACTATTTTATAATCCAACACTTGAATGCGTTGAATTCATCGACAGCTTGAATTGTTTAGTTCGGCTATCGATTTCGATCATGGCCGCTTTTTGAACAAAGTTCATTAGGTCGTTAAGCGTCGGAAGATCAAGTTTTCGATGGTTTGTGCTTATTAGATGGAAACTTGAACTTTGTACTTTGTAGTAAATTATACGAAGCATAGGAGCAAAATTCCGTCGATGCAAATGGAAAGTAAAAAGATCGAAACAGTGGATGCGATCTACAAATTTAAAATATTTATCACAATTTTAATATAAATATGTTAATAAAACTTCAATTTTCTTGTTTACAAAATACATACCTAGATGTATCAAGGAATTTTGCAGATTTTATTATAGTAAAGCGATTGGATTGGCGAGAATAATTGGGTTCAAGTATCGTTTCTCTTCCATTATCCAAGTCCATTATAAAATGACATTTTTCCACATCAAACTAAAAATTTAGGAATTATATTATTATGTGTTGAATACAAAATGTATGTACTTTTTAAAATAAACTTACATAGCGAGAAGGTTCTTCTCTATTCATATCATTAAAATTTGGAGGGATTATACTTGTAGCATTTGTATGATCTAAATATGGCTGTGGTAATTGTCCTCTAAATTCCGACTTTATATATTGTAATTTCCAACTAAAAATATAATTATTTATTCCACTGTAACACTATGAAGTAAGAAGAGTTGTCAAAAACTTTATTATAACTTACTTGTTGGATGGGAAGAAAAAGCTATTTGGGAAGCGATGCCATTCTTTACCAACACAGAAGTTAATATTCATATCCTTTGGAATTTGATTATTAATTCCCAATTTGTTAACTTCTGTCATTATTTCTATGGGTGCATGATAACCTATTAAAAATAAAAATTATGTATGTAAAGTTTTTGCTATTCTTCAATAAATCGAACTATTATCAAAATTATTACCTTCATATAAAGTTAGTGATCTTGATAAGCCAAAGAATCCACAAATAACAATAGCTGATACCATAATATGAGTTGTATATTGAAGATAATGATTAGAGACTGGAGTATGTTTTAATATTAAATTTCTTAGGAAAAAGTAAAGTTTCTGAATTGCATCCACAGTTATGGCTCCGTGCAAACAAATGAGAGGATATATGGGATACAGAAAACGTTCCTCCTATAAATTAAAAATGAGTTTTTAATTCTACACTTTATAAATATAATTAAATAATGCTTGAATATTTTTAGTTAAACTTGATTAACCTTGTGTGGCTGAAAAAAGAAAACAACAATCCACAGGTACATAGGAGCTAATGAATACCAATATGGTAAACATAAGTAAGGCCTGCTTTTAACAGGCACAAAAGCCCAAACTAAAACCTAAAATTTCATTTTATATTTGTATTAAAAATTATGAACTGTAATTTAAGGTATATTTTATTATGATGCAAAACTTACTAAAAATATAGGTGTGACTAAGGCACCTATAAAGATAAAGTTCAAGTTCAGGAATCCATTAATTAAGTAATAGCTGAATGGCTCTGTTCCATAAAGATTTGGTCCATGAGAAGTAAAAACATTATATTTTATTATATTGTATGGAGCAATGACTAACTTTCCATAATAAACAGAATCTATCCAAATCATAGGTAATAGAATAACAACTGCTGATATGACAACCCATTTTATAAATTCAAACCATTCTTTCCTACGAAATAGCATTTCCACTGCGATAGGCACTCTGCAAAAAAAAGTTTATAATCAATAAATAAATAAATAATTAAATATATAGTTATTTTATTATTACATACCCTAATAATGCTACAAATGGCCATCCTATTAAAGATGAAATAGCTGTAGCAAAAATAGCCAATGCATATTTACGCCCAAACCAAGCAGCTATTCCAACAGTACTAAAGTACCTAAAATCATATCAACCCAGTAAGTTTATTCAATTTCAAAAATTTTCTATTATATGGATTAATGGAAGCAACCAAAATTTACATTGAAAATGATGATGGTAAGAATGCAGCACTAGAAATAAACATTCCAGAACTAAGAAGAAGAAAAGCAAGTGTTAATCTTGCAATATGTACACCAAATTCGCGACATACATTTCTGAAAGAATTAAAATTGTGTATGAAATAAATGTTTCAGATTACTGCTAAAATAAAGTATTAAATAAAAATGTTGAACCAACTTATAAAAGTAGACCTCTGAGAGAGCACAACCAACTGAAAGTAAGCAGCGCACAAAATAAAAAACATGAATTGGATTAGGCTCTAATAGTAAACAATACAACTTGGCAGGCACCATGTGTATCAGTAAATACATATAAGATCTTAGAGCATATTGTGGACTATATTCCCAAGTCTGCTGACCATTTCTGTAAAGGAGAAAGTGGCCCTGAAAAAAAAAATAATTACCAGTAAGTGATTTTCAATCTTTTAAATAGTCTTAACGATAACTTTAACTAATGATACTTACAGGTTCCCAGTAATTAAAGGTTTCATCGCAATCAGTTATGTGACTCCAGATAGCTGAGCAAAATCTAGCAGACAATAGCAGCTTAAATGCCCAGTCTCCTCCAGGGTAAACAAGCCCAATCGTGTCTGCTGAGACAACATCTTCAACAGTTTCCTGTGCTCTACAGAAAATTAAATAACAATCAAGACTACTTTTCAAACCATCACAGAACATACATCATCACTGAACGCTAACATCAAATAGTGAGCTACATCAAATTTTCACTCACTTGGGCTGTTTTTTCCCATTGCTCCGTTTGTTCGAATCCTGCTTGGGGCCAGCGTTACGCTGACGCTGCTTGGGTGCCATATGATTTATAACCCGCGCAACGACAGCACGAGTAGCATAACCGTGGCACACACGAAATCGATGCAGACGACAGTAGATTTGTCATGAATTCCAAACTAAAATCGTGTTTTTTCTTCAATTTCCACGTTTACGAGGACATAGTTATGGGAATGTTTGCCGAAAGTCGAGCATCACTCGACGACTCGACCCGGCAACGGCTACGTCGGCAGCAACAACACATGAGAAGCCGCCACTTGGCGCGTATACATGTGTATATATATGAGCTCTGTGCAATACTACAATGTTGCGCATACAATAGTGATAAGTGGAGGCGCAGAAATTAAGTACTGTTGGCTCTTTAAAATATATAAGATAAGGTGAATAATTATTCTCATGTATTACTATTATCTTTGAATTTTAATTTGAACTTTTTTTAAGATAATTTTTTTATCATTTTCACTATACACAGTTGCTTTAACGCCATGTGATATACCGACGTAATTCTAGAATGTCGATATGTTTTGCGTATTCTACCAAAATCACTCAAAAA
>JAYJLV010043500.1:0-22312 GCA_036873485.1 Torymus texanus
TGAGTGATTTTGGTAGAATACGCAAAACATATCGACATTCTAGAATTACGTCGGTATATCACATGGCGTTAAGGGATTTTTATATGAATTTATTAAATTTAGATTATGAAAATTTTTGTCATACCTTTCTATGAATTTTATACATTAATTATGCGATAGGAAAAGTAGAACGACATTATCGTCTCACGATCCCATACACTAATAATAACAAATATTATAGTATAGTCTCAATTATAATTAATGACGAATAAGTACATAGAATTGCTTTTGACATTCTTGTGAACTAAATCGACAAAATCCCTTAATATTCCTAGAAATTAGGTTAATTATTTATATCTTGTTATATATGTTTTCCACGAACCTCGCGTAGCCAATTGTCATCCTTTTCATTATCATCTGCATGAAATTCCACTTTCAGCAGAGCGACGCTTCAAACCCTATACACACATATAAAATCATTCCGCCTCCATAAATTACGAGGTATATATATATATATACAAGCTTATAATCGTTCGTAGAATGCTACATACATCCTATATACATGCATTCCTTAACAAAGTCTCCTTAAATGCAACCCGCATTCCTCATCATCATCATCACGAAACGCAATTAATTTTACAACATAGCGTCTAAATTCTCCCTCCTTCTCCTCTTCTTCCAGTACAAAAAGGAGAAAAATCAGGCCACGACCTATAAAACCCCTCGTGCCACTGCAGATACACATACATATAGCATCATCATCATACAACGCTGTTTCTATACGTATACGCGACGGCGCCCTCGTGCCGTTAAAAATTCGTCAAACAAACGTTGCAGCAGCAGCCGCGTCGGCAATAAACCTGCAAAGTGTCGTTGAACGACTATATCCTCCGTATATATACACTACGTTTCTCCCTCTCTCTCTCTAAATCTGTGGTATACAAAGCAACGAAAAGGTTCTCTTTTCTGGGTTTGCAACGTCGCGAATGTTAATCCATCGTGCATGCACTCGCGCTTTTCCTTTCCCTTTTTTTCCAGACGCGCCGCGCCGCAAGTGCATGCGTATATAAATATATCCACACACGGTGCATATATTCTTATCACGCGCTGTCGATCGCACGCCGAGTCTGCCATTCCGATTCAACAACAACTGCAGCGTATATACGTATATATAGATGTATATAGATACAAAACCCTTACATAGAGAAATCGTTTTGTACAAAGATCCATGCACAGACGATTTTTACGGACAGCTGCGATGGTATGGTGTTGTTGTGGTATATATACGCGCAGGATGTTAGGGTTTATATAGATGCACAGAGTAGTTGTAGTCTGTCTGAACCGCCTGATGTGTGTATGCAAATGCTTAGCACGTATAAGCATGTATATATATACGGTGAGCATACAGCATGGATAATTAGCTATACGCACGTTTGTTTAGCTGACGTGCGAACAATGTCAAGTGCAATTAATCATTTTTTGCCGACGATGTTGTGACAGTACACGTATTGTACGTGTGTACGTATGTGGATAAGAATATATATAAGATAAATCCTGTAAGAATCTGGATCTGATTTTTAAAAGTTGGATATATCGTGATATTCGATCTAAATATATTCTAATCTTGGAATATATATGTATGTGTGTGTGTGTGCGTGTGGTTTTGCATTATTAAAAATGACTACGCACTAAAATGAAAAACGTTGCGCATGATTGACTCTTGCGTATATACATATATAGTTTATATATAATAGGCTATTGTATAGATAAAGCTATGTTTATTTGAATACGATAATTAATTGCGTGCATATATAGAACTTGAATTCTGAAGTTTTAAAAAACAAATAGATTCAATAATGCAGGTATACTTTCAAATGTAATTAATATACAATTAATGGAGCGATGATATGTAGCAAACAACTCGCGTGTTCTTATAATCTTGCTCCGATGATAATATGAAAGATAGCGTACGTATATATAAAAATAAAGTAAAAGCTCTCGTATGTGTGCCTCGAATCTATACAAAATATCAATATCTTCATTACATAATATGATACATACTCGAACTTCAGTATAAACTAAATACTTCAATCTTTCTTTATTTCCCTATATACACTGATAGATAATCAGCTATGACATGTACGTATTATAGCACAGTAATAACCAATACGCGCATTATTATAGCTTATTTTGACCTTTCGCGCGAAATGTACACACTGCACGCATCAGAGATATACTTATACTTATATACGGCATCGGCGTGGAGAAGTTTCCAGAAAGAAGAGAAAAGAAAGAGAAAGAGAGGGAAAGAGAGAAAATTAGCCGCTACTTATATGCCGCCGGCATTGCGCCCACCCCCGCTTTCTCACGCTGCTTAAAGCGCGCGGTCGTGACGCGTGTGCGAGCCGTTATACTTACCTCTCTCTCTCTCTCTTTCTCGCCAATTCTCACCTCCTTGCATATAGTGTCCGCGTAGGTATATACCGTTGATTTTCGCGTTAGACAGTCTGTTGAAAATTACAAAGAGAGATATATACCTATATATTATGTACTATAACTGAAACCCCGACGGAATTTTTTGCGCGGGAATTCACGTGTATTTAAAAAAAAAAGGTGATGATATGAGCGTATATATTATTATATAGTAGCGAGCAATTGATTCGAACAATTGGCGATTGACTCAGCGATTGCGAGCGCCATTGAGGTTTTATGGCATGTAAAATGGCGTGGGTCAATTTTTTTTTCCCTCGACTGTATTTAATATACGTGCACGTTTATATATATACATAGAGAGGCAGAGGCGGTATCTTTGAGATGTTAGAACGAGGACATGCATATGTATATGTATATTGGCAGCGTTCAATTGTCAGTCAAATAGCGGAGAGCCATAAAAAGCTATTATAGAAATTTCGGTAGCATGAGCTAACGGTCGAATATGGGTTTGATGGCAAACGATATATAGTATGTATATGATATGTCTGACGATATAATATGATATGACGCGTGTGTGTGTGTGAGGATGTCCACTGCGGGTGTGTGTAATATATAGACTGATGACTGGACTGTCAACAGTCTCGTAAAAGTGTTAAGTGAGGATATCATTTTTTTGAGAAGTTTATGGGTCTTAGTTTATTAGGATATATAGGCGTATAGTATCCTTTTTGGTATTGAACATTTTTGGACGTTATCTTTTTTTTTATATATAGTGATGAGCGAATTGGTGAGACGAAAAATCAAAAAGTTTAATTGAGGGGTAGACGAAGGATGATGATGGAGTCGATAATTTTAATTAATCGGTTTACAATGTTTTATATTGTTGGTTAATATAGTGGTGAAAAGTAAAAAAGAACATTTGACACTGATTATTATCAAAATCATATATTTTTGTAACTTTAAATCAGATTTTCGGAATTACATTAATTAAATTCACGCAACTATATATAAAATCAAGGTTTTTCATCATTCTAACGGGCTTTTCGAAGATTTTAAAGACAATCATTTATCTGTAGACCAACAGAAGCATGAACACAGGAAAGGAATCTCAAGGGCTCATAAGGTGGCAAGCATCTGATTCGACAAAGCGTGAATCTGTCTAGCATACGAGGATGTTAAAGTATATATACAAAACCGAATATTTTCCATATCGGCGTTGCATTCTTCTTATCTTAAAAATGAATAATTTAAAGGGGTGTTGAGAGCCGCTACACATCGAGTCTCGAGAACGAAAGTGAAGAAGATGAGATGGAAAGAATGACAAATGACTGGAAGAATAAAACTGAACAAAAGAAATCATCATTTTTTACATACACATGGTCCATTGTAATTTTTCATATTCAACGTGGCAACGTGTATAGCTACCTGATATTACGCTTCTGAAATTTTAATCTTAAGAATATTTCACATTCACCAATAATATAAAAAGAAATTAAAGAAATTTATATAGAAAAAAATATCCTAGCTACTGTTGCAAAGTCACTTTACTATAAGAAACAATACGCACACACATTCATCGTCCCTCGTCACTCGCTTCAAATCCGAATACACAGACAACTGATTCCTCGCACTTCCCGCATATTATATCCCCATATACAAGGCACAAATCCCTATAGCTTGCACTCGACGTACCTTCCGTATACACATCATATAAAGAGAGAGAGAGAGAAGCGCAACCTCCTCTTCTTACTCTCAGCTCGCGTAAGGTGCCTCCTCATCTGTCTCAAGTAGTCGCGTTATAGAAACAAGTGCTTCACTCACGCACGTATATAGAAGAACGCATACTGAAATCCAGAGTGATTCCCGAGACGGGTATTAGTATTTCCGCCGCGAGGCATTTCGTCTCTCTCTCTCTCTCTCTCTTTTATACACTCCGTGTGAGGTTTCTTCTCCACGCGTTCGCTCTCGAAGGACGCGTACCTGTCCGCGCATATGCATATATTGCCTGTGCGCGCCGCCCGAGGATTTTAATTCCAGACAGTAGAGTGTATATGTGTGTATATATATATGTATACGAGGCATGGGAAATTTATGTGCATTCCAGCTTATATACACGCGCACGCGCGTGTGTGTGTGTGAGTGTGTGTGTATATATATATCTTTCACTTTTACGCCTATGATGATACTAGAACCTATACGTATATATAGAAAAAGAAGGATATATATGCACGTGCACGTGCTGCGTTTTGGTATATATACCAAAAATGTCTTTATAATACGCGGTATATGTGGCTTTGTTGTCGAGGTATACATATATAGTGGTATACGATCGCGAGAGGATATCACATTGCCGTGATGGAATGGGAAAGCTTGCGAAATTTCGGTGACGTGAGAATTGTGTACGTGCGTGCGTATATACACATATACATATATGTGTATTAGCGAATTCAGCTAGCGTCTTGCTCGTAAACGGAATCACGCCACCGTTTTTGTGTTATATAGAAGTAGAAGACCTATGCGCACGTGTGTTTGCAAATGAATGTGTGATCGCGGAATTGGTTTGCTAGGGGTTCCGGTATATATAGTATAGGATGAAAATTTAAAGTTAAGATGGGTTTCGAGGTCGGTATAGGGTTACTATATGTTGAATTTGAAGTCTTTATGGTTGATTCGATGGGTAATACTGTACGATTCAATTTCCTTCATTATTATATTATGTATATGGATAATAGGGCGAATCATAATAGTATATTTACGTATTCTAAACATTATATTGTTGCTGTAATATAATAATGCTGCGCAGTTGTCTGCCAATCATAGAAAAATTTAAATAACTCAGATTTTTAATCCAAACAACTGCTATATAGACATTAAGTAATTTACGAAACAATATATTATATCCTCAATTATACGCTGCGCACGTTATATGAATATTAAACGCGCTTTTATAACATTAAGCGTCATTAAACTAAAAGATTACAAAATCCAGCGTGTTTCAAAAGAAAAACCGCATTTACCTATATATACAGGCGTACCTATACATATATACACGTACACGCCCCTCGAGACACAAACTGATCCATTATTATGCCAATCGATGCGCGGCTTCCATAAATTGCGCTGACAAATTAGAATATAAATAGCCAGACGATTAAGTAAAAGACAAAAGGCCGATTCCCACAAAAGCTACCGTGAGAGATCGGGTAGCTCCTTATAGGTATACACAGACATATATATACATACACGGTTGGTTGCAAAAGACGCATACATCTCTAGTGATGTGAAAATAAAGGAGAACCGATCGGCGGTCCCGTCACGCGCTCATTATATTGACCGCCTTAGCGAATAATCCTGATCCCCGCGCCGCGAGCGCGGGTGGGATGTAAATGAAGACGCGAAACTTGCTGCTGTCTGCCTGTGTATATATATGTACATTTACGCTATATCATACGGGATTCGAATCATGTGCGCGCCTGAGTGAGAAAGCGCGCCTCTTCTTCTTCTTCTTCGTCGTCGGCCCGTTCGCCGGTTCTTTCTCACTTTTTTTTTAACGTATATATATACGCACCATGCCGACGATACTACTCATTCTTGATAGTTCTCACAGTTTGTATAACCAGGGTTGTGTGGTTTTCTTGCGTAGTTCGAGAATTAAGTTTGTCTGTACTTTAGTTTTGGTGAAAGGCTATAAGTTGCTGTCTTAATAAACGATTCGTATAATATGTTGGTTAATAATTGCGACGAAAATTCGTATACACATTGGATACAAATTATTATGACACTGTCATGTACATAGATATATACTAATCGAACTATAAACTTTGGCGTATATGCGTAGGAGTTGAACTACATTTAGAAAAAAATACGATTGTCGGTGAAATCGTTTATACCTAATTTACGTCACTTCAACAACTACAATTAACACGTAAAAATCTCAACGTACGCGACAGCAAACCTATATATATATATATACGAAAAAAATTCATTCTCAATACCGGTCGCACGAGACACGCGCTCGTACGACACCCACGAAAGTGCCAGAACACATAAGAATACATTTCGCGTGTACTCGAATTTCACTTCGCTTCGCATCAACTCGCGAGCACTATACACATACATACCAGTCGAACAGGTCCGGTTCAGCGTCAAACGTCGCTTTTATATATATATATATATATATTCATATACTCTGCACCTCGATCACCACACGACAATTCATATTCCAGCCGACGTAAGCAACGCGAGTATGTGCGTATTATAAGCGCGCGTATGTAGAAAAAGGAAACCAAAAGTCGCCTATAGGCGCGGTTTATTATAGAGACTTCCCTGTTAAATCGTATTGAGGTTTATATATAGCATATACAGTGTATAACCATCGGCACCTGCCAGCTTTTCTAAAAATCGTGAAGAATCGTGAGATGTCGGGAAATACACGGGCGAATAAATTGCACTTGCTGTTGAAACTAGCCATAATTTCAATAAGACCGCGTAGATTTGAGATTCCAGAGCGCTGCGTGTCTGATCAACAGCGTCGTTCTTATAGAATAACAATATATATACATCCATACTGGCATATCGGCTATATTTGCGCAAATAACGCGTATAAGAACGTGCACACCGGATGTTTCGAGCTATATCGATGTCGCGTCGCATGGCCAGTGTAGTAACTCGATATACCCGTTGCACGCATTATAATGCACAGTGCAGTATACCGACGGGGGTGTAAGTATAGTAGCTGTATGCGCGTTGTTAAGCGGATTGAGTTTGTGGAGGGAGATTGATCCGTTTTTAGCGCTGTTATAATAGACGCTGGGTTGGGAATAAATGAAGAAATGAAGTAGAGATGAAGTGAAATAAGGAGGAAGGTGGGAGTTTACTTTGGAGTTTCAAAAGGGTACGATTGATTGTTTTAAATCAATGTGATGTATAGTTTGAAATGGGAATTGCAACGATTTTTGACATGAAGTTTATAACGGAAATGTTGTCCGTGGCTAACGTATTATCAGTGGAAGAGCGTAATACAACGCGTTAGCGTTTATTTAAGAGAACGAAACTTAGCGGCACTTGATGAATATTTTATCGTGGAGAATTTCGGAAAAAGAAGCGATAGCATTCGAACAATGCTTAGAAACGAGGTCAGGATGAAATTGTCACTAAACATAATGAAGATATATCTTAATCTGATCAGGCCCACTTGATCGGCATCTTTGTTAAATCTTCTATACATTCTTTCAAGCATACATTTTTTTGTATTCTTTCAAAGCGACCTACGCGTGTCTCTATTTCTTCGTTTTCTACATTGAAAACGCATCATACAGTCGATTTCCTCGCAGCCCGCATTTTTTTCCGGTACATATAACTTGAAAAGCCTCGGTGGTATTACAAGAGCTAGGACACCTCAAGTACACTTGTAAGTATATTTCTATCCAATTCAATTCTTTTTCCTAAATTACCGCGATATAATATCGATTTTTATAACGAAGAATGATATTTTGACGTATAAAAAGATGTTAATTACAACCGCTTATGTCTAGTATTCATTAAACGATTGTTTATTACCCCATTTATACATATCAAAACGTGTTAAAAAAAAATTCAATCTTCAATCGAATCGAGAAAAAGAGAAATAATTACTCCATATAACGAACACAGTTATTAACCCATTAACTATTTACACATATCCAACCCGCGCAATTATCTAACGGTTGTAACCGGCATGTACACACCGAAGAATGCATACTCGCTACGTTATATATTCTTCCATAAACATTTGAGCTCTAATTGCGAGTAATTATCACCTCGCCACTTCAACTAGCACAACCACCTATTAATCTATCGTCCCGGTAAACAACCAGCTAGTGTACACGGGAAAATACCTGGCAAGATCATCGGCACGTCGTAAATCGCGTAATATCATGGTACATTACAACGCACGCGTATGCGATTGATAATTTTTGCAAATAAACGCACG
Organism: Torymus texanus; assembly: GCA_036873485.1. NCBI lineage: Eukaryota > Metazoa > Arthropoda > Insecta > Hymenoptera > Torymidae > Torymus > Torymus texanus. Next base: position 8,384 of record JAYJLV010043500.1, read on the forward strand.
CCTGGTAATTAATTCGATCGCGCAACGAGACATATATACACATATAGTGGAAAGTAACAAACCACGTGTGGTGTGTTTGAAGATACATATATATAACAAAAGAAAGGCGCAAAAGGGCAAGCAAGATTCAAAACAAGTTCTCTCCTTTGCCATAGAGAGAGATAAGAAAAGATTGCTTCAGTTCTACGAAAAACACTTTTCGCACTATACTCGAATAGACGTGAATATGTATATGCTTAAATATATCTATCTATATACGTGAAAGTCGCACGAACGCTCGCAATCGCGATTATAACAGGTAGACGCGTCGTTCACTTCACTCGCGAGGAAAGTTCCTATAAACTCGCACCGGAGGATTTTCCTTGTTTTTTTTTTCTTTTGCTACTCCGGTCTGAGACTAGTCTACTTAATAGTGGGGAGTGGTGGACGACGACGCGTACTTTATTTCAGTTTAAATGAGGCGCAGAGGAAACGCAAGAGAGTAAGAGAGAGAAGTACACTGCTATGCCGTCGAGGCTTCGATTCGCGTATACGAGACGACTAGTTATTTACGCGTTCGCCGCGGGAGAGAGAGAGAGAGAGAGAGTGAGAGGCTTCGTCGCGTTTCGAGATTTTTTTCGTCTGGGGGACTTAGTTTCTGGTAAGAGATTTACGCGCCTGGTTGGATTAATGTAATTACAGCGTGTTATGTTGCCGAGTTGAAGTTTCTAGAAGGGTTTTTTTTTTCCATTTTAATTTGTTATTGCTGCGTATATGTTGGTTTATGAAATTGATTGTGATGGTTTTATATTATAGTAGTGAGCTTTTTATGATATTTTGGTTCTTAGATCGTAAGTAGCTTTACAATTTTCTTTTTGCTGGTTATCTGTATCTATATTGTTACCATTAAACTATATAAATATACTAAACAGCGTAATAACTATAACTTACTTGAAATTGTATTGAAATTCCTAAAAGAATTCACTCTGAAAATGATGATTTTCTTAAAAATATTTCATTGACTTTATTACAACTGCAACACTATATCACAAATTCATCGCTATATAACCAATCTCGCTTCAATTCCTTTTCCGAAACAATTAAACTTTCGATGAAAAAAAAAGAATGCCTTAAAAACCGTTTACGCTTACAACTTAATAACACACGAAGCAACCAATCCATCCACATACAGCTCACTTCCAACCTGTATACCTTTCTTCCTCAAAAAAACATTCTCTCTCTCTCTCTCTCTCTCTCTCTCTCTCTCTCTCCCTCCTACCACAGTAAAACGATAATTCCACAAATTATCTCATTATCGACGGAAGCTTCACGAATCGTCGACTCCCGATCTCCACTCGACTATATAACCGGCGGGGCTGCCGTGGTGGTCGTCGTCGTAGTAGTGGTAGTGGTATCATCCTCTTGGTCGGAGCTCTCTTTCTCCCTCTCTCTTCCACTCAAGAGAGAAAGAGACTTCCTCGCACGTCCGGGAGTCAAGCGTGTGCGCTACGCAGGTGCACATCGTATGAGTAAGGGAGAGATGTTATATATGTACATGCACGTATTCGTTCGCGACGGTTCTGTGTCCACGTGTATGTTATAGTTAAACATGAGTGTTAATTGCGTATAAGCGTTGCAGGCTAATGAGTGCGGTTATATACCTTGATTGCCTGCGAAGGAGGCAGAGGAAATGAGAGTGTGGAAAGAAGATAGTGATGTGTATATGAAGATATGTTGGTTTGGGATTATCGAAAGTGAAGTTCAGTTATATATGTAGATGTTTCAGGAGGGTAAGGAGAACAATATTAGTTGTCGTTTGGTGATCGGTTAAGAAAGAGATCGGCAATATCGTTTGTGCTGTGTCATCGATAAAGTTGAAGCTATCCTGTTTTTTAAAAGTTACAGAATGTAACCTCCGAAGTTAAAAAAAAACTTATAAATATATCTCGTGAACCACTAACCTGACAAATATCGTCAGTAGTTTTTTTTTTTTGCCCGAAAATCCAGAAATCGGTTGAAAAATCGCTATACATAATAAACATATTTATAGTTATCAAAAAAAAAGAAAGAAATGGTTTTTAAGCAATCTTCACCTTCATAAATTGATACGAAAAAACCAAGTCCCCAACTCTAGACCAATTTAAAACCCATTAATTAAAAAATCGGCAATCCACCAGACATTAGCCGAAAGGACGAGTATCTTTCACGCGCGCGCTCGTTGCTCTCTAGCAGCGGCGATTCACTTTCGCTAATTTGAATATTCCGCGAAGCAGAGGCAGTAACAAAAAGTCACCAACAACATAACAGTGACAAATTGCCCTCTACGCTTACGCACCGCTATATACTAATCAAAGGCCCATTCAGGCGCTTTATACACACACACACACGCGGTATCCCGTAATCACCGGCTCGTCTCTTTAGATCTCTTCCCTTCCCTTTTACCTCCCTCCCAAAAAAAGCCTATTCCACTATACATATATACATACACTATACATTAATCGAGAAAAAGACAAAAGGACTGTTAGCCAGTATATAGAACTACCGAATAAAACGTAAAGAACCGTGTGTGTCTGTGCGCTGCACGCGCGCGTGCGAGTAAGTAAGTAAAGCCGGCTGGCGCGAAATCAAGACCGGCAGCAAAGCGGGCGCGCGCGCGCTCGGCATCGGCGTGCGCTCTCGAGCGCCACAGCGGAGAGAGAGAGACATACGTATACACACACACGTATACGCAGGAGGAGGAGGAGGAGGAGGAGGAGGCAGGCCAAATTCCTCTCCGGCGGCAGCGGCGGCAGCAGCGCAGGCAACAGCAGTATACAGCCAGTGCGACTCGAGATTCGTACGCGCGCGGTTCATCGGTTGAGACAGAGAGAGAGAGAGAAGGAGGAAGAGAAGATAGATAGAGAGAGTAGTATAGAGACAGACAGATAGTGTACGTATACGTATGTGAAGAGAAGGTGCGCGGTGATATATATGTATATATACCGATAGCATAAAGTACAGTGGAACTACGGTCCTTTCTTCTTTCTCTTTCTTTTTTTTTTTTATTTTATTTTATTTTAAGAGAGCAAAAGGATAAGGAACGAGGAAGAAGATAGAAAAAATGTAAATACACACGCAGCGATTCGTCACTTTCGCACTTCGCGCGCGCGCTTGTGCGAAGGGAGGAAAAGAAGAGAGAAGAGTCGCCGGCTGCTGATGCTAAACGAGCCGGATAAACGACGAGACACGTGGGGGTTAGGGTTATATAGTGGGGATAAAAAAGCTACCGATGACAAATGGAGATGAGGAGTAGAAGGGAGACTACTACTACTACTACTACTTCTACTACTGACGTGTGTGAAAGTGCGCGCGCGTGACGGTGTGTATATAAGAGAGAGAGAGAGAGAGAGAGAGAGAGAGAGGAAGAAGAAAGTGAAAACGACAAGACAGAGCAGACGCGAAAAAGAGTGCGCAAAAGATAAAGGGACGAGTTGAATAGCGCGCCTGCGCGCGAGTCGCGCGATTTTCTGCGCCGCGTGAAGGGGGTGAGATTGGATCGATGAAGGTGCGTGTGTATATACGTTACTGTGAGATCTATATATATATATATATATATGTAGGTGAATTGAAGTGAACATTTATAAGTGATAAATATACAGTGACCAGACTTGGTGAGAGAAGGATATTTATTGTACAAGAGATATCGATGAGAAATCGATCGATTTTAAAATTCACTCGGTGCTCTCGTGATCGATAACAACGCAATCACAGCTGATCGATATATACACACACACACATCATTGAGATATATTTATATATATGTACGCAAGTGGAGTTTATTAACAAGAAGTGTTGGTTATAAGAGATCAATCGGTAACCGATCTTTGCAAGTGCGCGCGTGCGCGCTAACCCCCGTGTCGCGGGGCGCGCGATGCTCGCCGGTCCCGTTGTGTCTGGCGGCGGAGGTGGCGGTGGACCTTACAACTTACCTAAAATCTCGATACTATCGACAACAAGAACAACAACAACGAGGAGGTCAATACGAATAAGTGGTAGTAAAGTAACAAGAGGCTGCTGGGCGAGAAGCGGTGGTGGCTGCTGCGCGCCCGCGCCCTGCTGCCGAGGAGGAGGGCGGCGGCAGCAGCGGCGTCGAACCGCGAGGAGGGTTGGTTATACGGCGGTGGCGGCAACAACGGCAACGGCTGCGGCGGCGACGGCGGCAACAACGACGACGACTACTACTACTACTACTACTACTACTATTATAACCGCCGGCGGTGGCGGTGGCGGCGTCTACTCCGTCACTCCAGAGCGCGGCACCGGCATCACCGGCAAGGACCGCCGGCTCGCGTGACAACGCAGTGCGCGCGCGCCTCTTGTTACGTGTGTATAGAGACGTACAATACGTGCGGTTGTGCGGGGAGCCTACGGTGGTAGTGGCCGCTGCGATAATATTTTATATATGTATAGAGTTGTGCGTGGATTAATTAAACGCGTATGATATAATATATATATATATATATAGAAGGAGGACATAGTGAAGGAAATAAAAAAAAAAAAGTGCGGATATATATATATATATATTTTTTAGTTCGACGATATATAGATTTCATTTTTTTTGGTTGTTGTTTGTGGTGGATTTTTTTTCTCAGTTGAAGAGAGGAAGAGGATATATAGTGAGCAAGTGAACGAGAGAGAGAGAAAGAAGAGGTACATACTGATTTATATACGGTGAGTGTTGGTGTGGATGTGATGGTTTCTTTTTTATTTTTAGTATGTAGATAGGGGGTAAAAAAAAATGGGGAGAGAAAGATGGATTGTTGTTGTGTATACAGTTGAGAGTTTTTTTTGCTATGTGTGGGAGATGGAAATAGGATGTAATTGTTGGAGAACACGTGGTAACGATAAATGTCGAGTAATGACAGTGGTTGACAGGAGGAGACGGGGAAATTTGTTACCAGAGTGAGTGTTGGAAAGGTGATGGTGTTTGAAGGAATTTTAGTCTTTAGGGTTTTCAAGGTACGGTAAATTTGTTGTTCGTTGCAAGTGAAACGTTAGATTTTATATTGAGCTTAAATATAAATACATAAGGTTCTGTGTTATGAATACAATTTATTATTATTGGAGAACTCAGAGACTTAAGCGAATTGACTGTGTGTCGGAACGTGAACGTTAAACGTTAGTCTACACCCTGACGATAATTTTCATTTTTATAGAAACTTTTGAAGTTTTAATATCTCGAGCTGAATCTCTTTACGGAGAAATCAATGTAACGGCCTTTTTTTTGGAATCGTTAAACGTAAGCGGCTATAAAATTGTGCAACCAGAGAGAAATTATCGTGCGATTAAGTTTTTTTTTTTTAAATTTGTGGTTTTGGAGTAAATTTTTTTTTATGGTGGATGGTAAAATTTTTATTTGACAATCGACGCGAAACGTTTCTACTAATTCGTATTAAATGAATGATGATGATGATGATTTTTTTTTAATTTATCTGATAATTGAGAGTTTAAGACACGTGTTTGTGTTTTCAACTTAATAAACATAATATGTATTACCTTGAGATGAAGTATTTGTGTATGCGCCGTGCGATAATTAAAGCAATTTTGCAATTTTCTGTGCATTCCTAACTACGATAAGGGTAATCATATTAACAACGTGCCATGTTTTATCGGTTAATTCGTAGACATTATTTCTAAAATATTGTTTCAATTGTACAAACATCAATTTTAAAATAACGCTTATTCTTATGTGTTCCATATAATAGACTGTTGAAAATGCATCTAATATCTTACAAGGGATTATTACTTTTCGTTTTCATTCGTTGTATAATACGTCACAAATAATAAACAAGTATCACAAATGAAATTGTTTTGCTGTTTAAGAATAGTCGTATGACAATTGTATTATTCGGTTTTCATGGAAAATACATTGCAAGTGAGCATGATGTCAAGGAATATACATGCGATATGAATAATAATTTCTGGAAAAATCCATTTTGATTGATGGAATATCATAGAAGATTTTAGTAATGTGGGGCAGTAAAACAAGGGCAACTAATGAAATTATAGATTGATACATCTTTCTTTAAATTAATAAGTTTCAATCATCTCCTTGCTACTTTTATTCTAACATTTCACTTACCAATGGTTGACATGCGAAAATGTTTTAAATCATAATGCAAAATTAATTAGGAGAATCGTTATATTGTTAAATAAATAAAGAATGATTCACATTATCTTTTAACGCAATATCAATGCTGTAATTATCGTATGATAAATGATTGAAGAGTTATATTTTCAAATTTTCAAGCGCGTCTGTAAAAGATAAATGATTGATTGCTCACTGTTGACTGTAATTGGACGTTTTGATTTATTGATTTTAACTGTTTAATGCTCTCACGGCATTGTAACACTGAGACGCTGCTGTAGTACACCGACATTAGCAACATTTTATTATATATAATATATACACTTTCGCTGTGAACAAACAAAATTAAATCGTAAATAACCAAACAATACATACTCTCTATCTCTCTCCTTAACTAAAAGCATTTGCCACTTGTATTAACAACATATCCAACATCTATACTACACTGAACTTCTGAAAACACGTATATATACACTGTAGAGAGAGAACGTGCGGCTATTTTACGCGTGTTGCCCTTAATTCTCCTTCCCTCGTGGTTCTCCTCGAATCTTAATAGGGAGAGGCAAAACGAGGCGTAAGCAAAAATCTCTCGCGTGCCGCTAATTGCAGCTGCATAAGGTGAGAGAGAGAGAGACTGTAATTACACACGCGCGTGTGAATACCCAAATTTCCAGCTTGCGGCGTGTCTCTCGTGTGAGGTCTGTATTATTCGTGCGATGCATGAGGTGAGAAGACAGAAAGAAAGAAAGAGAGAGAGAAAAAGCACACGTTCGCACTATTTTTACAGAGGCGCTTGCGTTGAATTAATCGTGGTGGCGGCGAAAGCGACAAAGTTTAAGAGGAGGAGGTGGGGGGGAGGTAGATTTAGTATCGTCCGATTGCCGCGTGTTTCTCTTTTTTTATAACGCTCGTAAATATCGGTTAAAGAGGATATTTTATCATTATTATTTTCGGAAAAATATCATTTTCGCTTTGGACAAGAAGAAGAAGAAGGAGGAGGAGTGGTGTTCTTCTTTTTTTTTCTTTTCTTTTTGAAAATTTACTTTTTATAAATTAAGTTTGCGACAATGAGAATCAAAGTCATTATCGGAGGATGCTAAAAATACACTTTTCGGAATATACAGTTGATATTTACGCGGGTGAGCCTAGCCTAAACAACTGAATTATTTATAATGAACTAAAAATAGTAAGTACATCTAAATAAAAAGATTCCCCGCATGAGTGTGTGTGTGTGTGTGTGTGTGTGATGTGCACGTGTATAGGGGAAACCAGCTGTTTAATAACTTATATGTTCCGTATAGGCCAAACGTTCCACCTACGCGTGCTTTATACGAAAATAGTCACGCACCATAGACTTCCCTTACGGTTTGCACTAATTCAGCGGTAGATTCATTCTTTTTTCTTTCTTTTTTTATTTTAAGATACGCACCGGTTTTTTTTTTGTATGTTTGCTCGGAGGGGCTTTTGAAAAAAATTTATCGTATTATTTCAGAAAGCTAACCGCTGTGTTTGTCTATACCAATAAATTTCACTGTGCACTTGAACGCTTTTAACTTTTCTCGTTGCCACTTTAGTGATAAATTGCAGACAATACACTGTTTTCTAGTATTGTTTCCTGTAAAAATTAACACGACCGATTTAACACTATAAATTGTGTTCAATGTATGTTTTAGCTATACTATTTCGATTAGATTTACTGTGTTATTGAAATCGAATTAAATTTTCACTTATATAAAATATAATAAAATAGTTTTTACATTAAATTATCTTTAATACTTCTAATTCAAAAATTAAATCAGATGCGGCTTTAAGTGGATGATTAATGAGTAATATACTCAACCTTATTTTGTTTTAAAATATAAGCGTACACTTGAATCGTGGAACATCTTGAGGTGTTATAAATTATAGCAGTTTCTAAATGATAATACATCGATATTGATTTCTCAGATTTTGATATAGCAGAGTACGTGATTCATAGTAACCCGCGATTTCTGACATTGTTTCCTTTCTAATAATTGGATAAATGAGTATGATAATGCTTATAATTTCTGATAGAAAGTCGTGTTTCAATTACAGATAAAGAGTATAATTGTACGCATGATTGAATAAAAAAAAAAACAAAATATTTTATAATCCCACGATTACTATAATTTTTTCATTTATTAAAGAAAAGCAAATAATAATAAAATATTTTAACATACAGCAAAAATAAAAATAAAACACCATCCTCCGAACCGCTTAACCCTTATTACGAAAAAACCAACTATACTCACACACACACACACACACACATATACAACTCAGCCTCCGGTTTATCTAAACCCCTCTCCGTTCAATCTCTCATGTGCGGCTATCCCACCTTGAAACCCGCTCGGCGCTCTTCTCACATCACGCCACCAGTACACACGTCGTTGCACTCTCTCTCTCTCTCTCTCTCGCGTCGTTGGCGAGACATTCTAAAAGGGAATCGCGCGCGCGCGTCGAGGCGCTATAAAAAGGGCCAGCCAACCAAACCCAAGTCTTCCCTCCCATCCCCTTGTCGACTGACCATACTCTCTCTCTCTCTCCTCCCACGTCGCCCTTGACGCACGCGCAAGCGCGCTTAGGAAAGCCTTTTTGATATCGCGCCTGGCGAATCTTTCGCTCTCTCTCTCTCTCTCTCTCTCGCAAGAGAGTGTGTGTAAGAGTAAGAGAGAGAGAGAGAGAGTGAGGTCTATTCTAAATCCGGCGCCGCCCGCCACAGCCGCCACATGTAGACCTTTTGCTCGTACTGCTGTCGGGACGTCACACGCCCGGCATAAATCACGAGTGAGAGAGTGAGAGGATGGAAGGTGCGGAGAAATGAAGCGGCAGAGAGGAAGAGAGAAAGAGAGAGAGGGATTGATGCGCGGCCCGCGCGTTATTTGCTTGCAGTGTGCTCGCGCGTGTTGGGGTATATAAGAGAGAGAGAGAGAGAGATGTTGAGTATATAGTATATATACGAGGGATGAGGTGATATAGGTACAGTAGACTAGTTGATGTGTAGGTGTGTGACGAGCGGGTAAATAATACCACCAGTGTACACTGGAATTCGTATGTATAACCATGTCGATGATGGCTCAAGCTGGCGGCACAGGTCGCAGACAGTTTACGGTGGGAGGAATGTAATTTGGTAGGTTAATGAAGTGGCTGCTGATGTTTGCTAAGAGGGAAGTGTACATAAGTTGTGTGTAGCTGCGAATTTTAATGTTATATTATATTAAATTAGTATCTACATGATGGACTTTTTGTATATAGTAGAATTTTCTTTATATTTTTTTCTTTACGATTCTACGCGCGTATATGAATTTTACGACTGACAATAATCAAGAGGAGGAAAGGAAAAAAAAAAAGTCGCAGGTTTATTATATGATACTTGCGAGGTTAATGAATTTCCTCCTCATCGACCGCATCATTATAGCCTTGTCGTAAAAATCCAGAAAATTGCATAAACCGGTACGTTACAACACAGACGGACTGATGCTGCTGCTGCTGCTATTCTAAAACTGAGAGCACGCACGCGTAAATGTATTATAGTGTTGTGTATGCGCCCATCCATTACGACGGCACGCGTAGTTGCAGGACGAGAGACAGCGCAACGAAATCTCTGCGAGCGGCCGAGTATAAGAGCGACAAGCCAAACAATCGCATGCATGTAGGCTCATATGTGTAGACCTGCCAATCGTTAATGCATTCGCTTCGTTCTGTGAGCAAAAAGTTCGTGTAGTTTTCTTTACTTTTTTCTTTTACTAACGTTCGATTTGTTCGAAAAGTTTTCTTGGAGAGTATATATATATATATATATATACGAATGAATGAGGGATATATGATGATGATGAGTATGTCGAAAAATAGAAATTGGGTCAGTACCGCTTTTGTTTCGCGTATAAGTATAGAGAGAATCAACTGTGAATTGAATTGTTGTTTGTTTTCCCCTCCTTTGAAAGCGGTGTTATACTTTTAAAGTCGAGCTCGGTTGATGAGGTTTCCGATGAAGTTCTTTACTTCTACGGAGGGGAGGAGTCTAAATAGTATGTGTGTGTAAGTTGGGAAAGGTTTGCTTTTGCCTCAATTGGTCTGAATTGGGTCGATTTCATAGTATGAGATTATAAAGTGTTTTATCCTTATTTTTAGATGCAGTATAATTGTATTGAATATCGTAAAATGAGTATAACGTTAGTGGTTATAGTAAATTAATTAACCTTCGCCATGTAGTTTAAATTTTAATAAACAATTTATATTCAAACTATGCGTGAAAAGAAATTTTTCATAATGAATCTTCCGGCCTGGAATGAAAAAATTCTTGAAAGACCTGCACGCAGCTGTTACTCGTTTCACTTGTTCGCGTAGCACGCGACTTGTCCGTCAAAAAGGTCGCATTTGTGAGGAAGTGACTTATGTCCGTCGGGATCACGTCGGCAATCTTCATACGTCTCGACTTGTCACTTATGAAGGATAAGAGAGAGGAAAATTACGAAGACAGTTTCGTCGTTCTTTTGTATTCATGATTTTGCAAATTGAATTAATAAAAGTGTCTGCGAATGTGAGAGTATAACGAATTCTTGGAGTATATATTACCTAGCGATGCTGAAGTGTCATGAAATTTGACGTTGAAATCTCGATTGCGTGAGGTTAATAATATGAAAATGAGTTAATAATTTTAATAAATGTGACAGATATAATTTGTAGTTTTATAAAGTTTTGCTTTATTATAAAAATGAATTTCATCATTAAACTTTTCTCTTAAAATTTTTCTTTTTCCAACTATACGTGCTTTTTTTATCGTAAAAAATCCATAAAATATTATTTACATTACGAAATCAAGGCACAACACAAAAAAAAAAGATTAAAAGTAAAAGAAAACAAATAAATAAAATCCAAAATACACCTTTGAGAAACATTGAAGCAAACCGACACCGCATCGTCTTTATATTTCTTCATCTTTATATTTCTTTCTCGCAAGTGTAATCGATCGTTTTTACGGATGCACGAGAGAACCTCGTGCGCGTGGTAACAGCCACATACATATACACACACACATATACAAACTTGGTTGTGAGAGTAACTGGTTCTCTAGAGCTCGCGTTAATGGCCGTAATTTTGGCAGCTTGTGGCGCTTGCGAAGAGAGCAAAAAATAATGTAAGAAGCGCGAGATAGCAAAAATACATTGTCTTTGTGTAACGGTCGCACTAATTGACGACGTTGTGGCGGGACGCGGGTTTTGGTTAATTTTAATAATAGCTCGTTTCGCTTTTCATGCGAGGGCGATGTAGTGATTCTCATAGCTTTTAGTGTAATTTAGGAGAGAGAGAGAGGGACGATTGTATATCCGATCAAGTTTATATTTTGCATTTTTATTGAGTAGACCGAGTGAAGTAGCCGGAGTTTTTTTTTCTATGTGGGTGGTATATATACATATAATATGGTAATGGTGCCAAATGGCTTGTAGTTTTTTGCTCGCGAGATTCATGGCGACAAAAACTGCGGCTGTTTGGATATTCTTATTTAATCTTAATCGAAAGTCAATATTTCCTTTGATTTTTCGTTTTATTTTATTTGAGCATAAAAGCTGTAGTATAATTTACTCGTCTCGTGTAATTGATTTTGTATTTTAGAGTACATAGAAAAGGCTGCTAGTTGGCGGTTCAATTATGAAAATTAAAGCAAATATATATCTTTGAAAATAACGAGACGGCCAGAGTATTATATATACTAATGTATATGTGTAGGAGACGGATAAGGAAGAGTATTGTAGTTATTTTTTATTATGACTTTATTCGATGTTTACAATTACTTTAAAAACTGGTTTGCTCGTATATACGACGATAAAATTTTATTCCCAGCACCGCGTCGCATCGATATTATGGCCTGAGATACGTTTTCGTTCTGTTAAGGATTGAAGTTTATTGGATTGTCGATATTTTATCTCGTCTCTTTTATTTACGATACTAATTACTGTTCAATTTGTAAAGTTTATTCATCGTGGAAGTTAATATAACGAACGCTCGTGACATTTGCTGGACATCTTTTTATGCAAAACTATCATTTATTTAAGAAATTGTTAATATTGTGCATAGAACAACTAAATAAAATAACTTAACTTCTATATTACTAACCAATATTATCTTTCATAATCTTCATTTTGAAAAAGGTATTATCAGAATGACATTTTCTATATTTATACAATATTAATATATCGAAAAATTTCAGTTTGCTTTACTCAAATTTATGCTTTATGATTACATGTAATATTCAAATAGTTAAAACTAATTTAAACGCGTGTAAATATATCCTAAACTATTAGCATAATTAACAGCTATATGTGTACATAAACCAACGAGAATGGCGTTAAAATTGTAATTGAAGTAACCCTTATACAAATTCCTCATATACCTAACTAAACTACTCTCCACTACTTTGCAAGGAATCTTGGACAAACCCCCTTCTCCTCTTCACACACACATACACACATATGCGAATGATACTCTTGTTACGTACCGCCGATAAACGATCCATCGATTAGCACAGTGGCCAATTACTGTGCCGGCAGGCACTCTCGATATATAGTGTGTATATATATATACTCGTTCTCTTTCTCTCTGTGCATACAGCCCCGAGGGGCGCCATGCGTGTGTGCACGTTGCTGCGATTTATTATATATAGATATAAGTAGAGGCGGGAAACCTGTCCCTAAGATCTCAGGTGAAATCGCGATCTCTTTCTATACACATATATGACTTTTTCTATTCGGTGATCCACACATTATATTCTTTGCGGTCTCGAGTGATCGTTACGCGAATGCGGTTTTATCCGTGTGACAGAGGGATAATTTTATGCCTATATGGTGGATCCTGAGTGAGAGCAATGACGTAGTTGACGCTGTTAAAGGATTGAGAGGTAATTCGATAGAATATAGATTAAGTTGTTTTTTCAGAAGGTTGTTCTTGCTAGAGATGGTTTAATGTAGCTCTTCGTACTGTTTGAACATGATGTAATGTCGTGTAACCGAGTCGATTTTAAGTTGATTGGTTTTATTGGTCGAGAGGTCTTTGCAAAAGTTAATATAATTATATAAAGTTAATTAACTCTTCCATTTTAGTATAAGCATCGCGAACGTTATAAATTTCGTTATGTATATAATAATTTTGTGGATGAATTACTTTTTTTCTCCACTATTGAATATACTCATTAATACGTTTAACATATATCAGAGAGTGAATGATTATACACTGTAACGTGGTAGAACGAAAAAGCCAAAAATAAGTCAGTTTTTATGACACAATTTATATGGACCCCCATACTATATATACGTAATAGCACACCCCCAAATATTGCATAACATAAGTTCAGAATATAAGACAGCCATAAACAACCGCTTGTATATATATATATATATATATATTCATTTCGTTCGTCTGTTAATCAAATCAGCAATTTACATATACGAACTCAACCCCTGAACTAAAGAAATCTCCTGATAGTTTCTTCTCTCGTCGCGTCTATATACTGTGTGCTGTTTTCGACGGCGAGATATGATAAAATGGGACGCTCGATTTATGCTGACGGGGGATGATTTTTGCCAAAGAGAGAGACGGAAGCAATGTATATATGTATATATAGTTTTCACGCTGCGTAGAAAAATATACTACTCGCAGTACTATACCAACTACTTTTTTCTATGACTTTTACGGGCGCGAAAATTTTACTGGGTCGCGTTATATATATATATATATATATATATATATATATATATACACACACACACACACACACACACACACACACACACGGTATGCGTTGTCCT
>JAYJLV010043521.1:0-22302 GCA_036873485.1 Torymus texanus
GTGTGTGTGTGTGTTTGTGTGTGTGTGTGTGTGTGTGTGTGTGTGTGTGTGTGTGTGTGTGTATATATATATATATGCATAATGTACACACAGGAAGCAGCAGTAGCGGCAGCAAAAAGCTATTTTATCGTGTGCGCGTGTGCGCGTCAGGCTTTCGCCTTTTCGCCGGGAAAGGCATGAGAGAGGGAGAAAGTCAACGAAACGTCAGCCGGATTTTAGTCGCTGACGCTTAGACAATTCGCGCCGCCGCCGTTGCCGCGATGCGCCGAAACGCGATGAATGCCCGTTTAAAGCGTTAATTACCGTCGAACTTTTGCGCCCGAAGTATTTATATTGCGGGCCGACCTACTTCTCTCTCTCTTCTCGCGAGAGCATGCCATAATCATTCGGTTAATTGCAATGTGCTGTGAGTTTTAGCCATTGAGCGCCCGTTAATAATTAACACCTCTATGTTACTGTGGGTGCCGCGGACAAACAGATGTTTCGCAGAGGTATACGATTGTTAAGAATGCTACTGTGTTATATGTGCGAGACTCGCTGTCTTAATGAGGATAATAAAAACAAGGGACAATGATGTGATGGTATTTGTAAAAATATGCTGTGAATGAAGTTGATCTACAATGTTTGAAAACAAGTAGGTACAACGTATTATCTCCTTTGACATTTATACGTCTGTTGTCATTATTTACTTGCAATGTGTAGTGGAAAAATTAAGATTTGTTTGGATTATTTAACGTGTGTTTAGTATATCGATCGATTATTTGTCTTTCATTTTTAAAATATTTTATTTAAATAATTTTTTTTAAGAAATGTATACTCTTTAATCCGAAGTAATCAACTGTACGCATATACTTTCGTTAAAAAATTTCACCTATTTGCAATTCTGAAGTTTAAACTTTTATCTTTTTTATTGCCATTTCAATAATAGTATAGCATTGTTCGGCCAATTTGGCGAATTATAAATAGCATCCGTACAAAGTAACATTTATTCCGAGTAATTTAAACCGCCGGCATTGTAAAAGCTGCACTCATTAACTAGCATGACCCACAATTCGTCTAAAGGCGAAAAAAGAATTACAGTGACATATGATTGGACACGGTGGAATTATAGGGCATGCTTGAAAATTTTATAAAAATGTAGGTTATATTCGTGGAAAAGATCTGTTTTTTTACTATCGTATGAAATATGTAAAAAATTAAAAATCGCACAGAATTAAATTCTTATAATATAAAGACACGAACAGAGTTTCATTGATTTATTATTTACAGTTCGTAAATACATACACAGATATTTTTACGAGCATTAGAAGGTGACAGCTTTAAGGTATAAATTATACATGGAACGTTTGAATCTCCGAGTGGAGCTTTTAATGTTCTCTCTTTAATGTAGCGACTAATGTCCATTCCGCTTGTGTACTATGCGCAATCTGTTGAATTTTTAATAATGGAATTAAGCGAAGAAAGTTGCGCGCGACGTAGTCGCACCTTTATGCCATAGAAAAATTCCTCCTTTATTCCCCATTAGCCTGGCTGGAGCGTTACGTTCAGGTAACTGCAGCGGCATAGCAGTAGCCAAGAAGGAGACTCTTCCTCTTCGAGTTTTACATCGCGCAAATTATCGTTTAACTTCGAGTCTTTCCTTTTCCCCCCTCTCTCTCTCTCTCTCTCATCTCAAGTTGAAAACTCGTTTTCGCGCATTACAGAGTCACTTTCATCAACAACTTTGCCTTGCATTCGTAACGAATGCCTCGACGCCTCGAAATTTTAGCTCGAAAAAAGTGTCGCGCATTCAATTTACTCGACACCGGCGCTTCTTTCTTCTTGCTTTCCGGCCGCGAGAAACAAAGACACTGAGATTCGCATTCGAATAAAGGATATTAGCTTCTCAAA
The DNA here is from genome assembly GCA_036873485.1 of Torymus texanus. Lineage (NCBI taxonomy): Eukaryota > Metazoa > Arthropoda > Insecta > Hymenoptera > Torymidae > Torymus > Torymus texanus. The sequence continues at coordinate 1,891 of JAYJLV010043521.1, forward strand.
CTCGACAATTAAATATTTTCAGTTTAATTCTTCACTATAAGCTACTTTATAAATGTTTTTTACATAATAGTAAATTTAGTTTGTTACACTAAATAATGAGTGCATGTACACCAAAAAAATTGTATACATTTATTACACTCTAACATATTGTACTAACAAAAAGTTTAGAGAGAACTAATTGAAAACTTTCAGACGCGTCATAGTTTTTCCATCCACTATCCGCGTCTGCAGCAGTAAAGCGCATATACTCGTGATTGAGGCTTATATACGTCGGGCGTACCAGTCAACCACCGCCCCGCCCGAGTTATTGTATATATGTATGGCACGGCCTTCGCCACGGGGGTTGCGGCAATTAAGGGGAGCGTGCCGCCCGAGATTCGATATTTGCCAACTAACAAGGCATCGAGTACGTGACGTGTTTTTAGCACTCGACAGGTGTATATCTCTATATATGTATGCATGTATGCGCCGCATACATATACGCGTCGAGAGTTTAAAAATTTTTCAGATCCGGCGAATATGTGCGAACGTTTCAGCGAGCAACTTCGGTGAATAATTGAGACCGCGATAGGTAAAACGTCACTGTATTGCACGAACGCGCGCATTAAAACGGATGGAGGAAATGTTTCCGACTGCGAGAATGAGAGGAAGGGAGGGAAAGAGCTGAAAGTTTCATAACTAAACACGTGAATATTTCATGTGTGATCGGGCGAACTCGCGAGATAAAATTTCGCCCATACACATCGGGGCATTAGCGCAGCAGGAGAAAAGCCCTAACGGATTTCACTGTTCGGGAAATTTGATTTGTCCCGGGAGGGAGAGACCGAGAGGCGAGATGGGTACGAAGGGATGCGAAAGCTCGAGTAATCTATATATTTTAAACCATTAAGCTGATTAATCAGTAATTGCCCCATCGGGCAGTCGTAATGATTCATGACGCGGCGAGCCCTCTCGGTATATAGAGGATTGCCGAATATATCCGGGTATTGTGAGCCGGTCGTTTTCAATAATGAACCGTATATACATATATATATATATATACCTTTCCCACTCTCTCTCTCTCTCTCTCTCTCTCCTGTAAATTTTACATAACCGATTACGGATACACGAAAAAATTTGCATAAGCCGCGATTAAAGCGTTGACTGTTGCATATTCAACAGCTGTATAATACTATTATTTCTAAGGATAAGACGTTCTACAAAAACACAGTTAACCGTATTTTCGTTGCGCCCGCGTGCACTATACGTAAACAATATTTTTCTTTTGTCATCCAATCGCTGAACGTTTAAATTACTTCCTCATATATAAAATGATCGCAGTTAATTTTTCTATACGTTATATATGTATAACTGTGTTTTTTTTAACATTAACATCAAGCTACCATCGATTTCCAATAAATAAAAACTTTTCCGCATCCTCGTATATATATACCATGGTGCAAGAAAACACGGGGAATTCTATTAAGTTGCTTTATCCCGGGGTCCGACCATTATCCAGGAAACAAACGAGCGATAATCACACTCATCTACCACTATTTCAATCTCGCGAATGTTCTACGCGAGTAACCATCGCTTCTTGCAACTACTGCGCGCCGCTGAGAACACGTCCTCGCCTCGCTCTCTCTATATCTCGCACAAGTAAGAGAGAGAGAGAGAGAGAGAGAGAGAGAGAACGCGACGACGCGTCGTCAGGGAGCGCATCGTCGTCGTCGCCAGTCTACTCTACGCGCAAAGCTCGCCTCCATTAAGTAATTACTTGGCCGGAGTTTTCGAGTGGAGATACTCGCCTTATCTACCCCCGCGCTGTGCCGCCGCCACTCCTTATCCGCTTTTTCCATCCGCAAGTCCGCACCTCCTCCTCCACGCTTCTTTACGCGCACGCTCGTGTACGCGTATTATGCGGGGGGAGAAACAACGCCCCGCGTGCAAAGCCCTGGCGAACCGAGTAGGATCGGCTGTGGCTGCGGTGTCTACTATGGGTGTATATATATATACATACAACGAAGAGGGTGAGAGAGAGCGAGAGAGAGAGGATAGTAGGGATATTGGCCGGAATCGCGTTGGAGCACGGCCAGATGAAACGCGCAGATAGAGCTATCCCCCAATATCGGACTAACGATAACCCTTGTCTCGCTTTCGCGCGGAAAACACATGCGCGCTCGCGAGAGAGAGAGAGAGAGAGAGAGAGAGAGAGAGGACCGCCCGCCGGCAGTGGTCGCTTTCTCCCTTCCACCGCACATTCAACCGATCGATCGGTTATACCCGCCGCGAACTTGTAACGAGCAACGGAGAGAGAGGGAAAGAGAAGAGAGACACGCGCTGGCAAATGAGGCGAGTCCGATTCCGGAGAATGTGTGTATATCTATGTATGTATGTGCTCGGCCCGATTTCGGATATACCCTCAAGGCGACGAGCACTTTCGGGGACCAGCTCATTTCGCAACCTGTGCGAATATATATACGTTGCAGTATAGAACACTGTATATAGTTGTGATCCATAACACGGGGCGGTATATACGTGCGCATGGTTATATTAGGGTCGGTGGTTCGATTGGATCGAGAGCGCGCCTATATATATGTATAATCATCATTGTTTCGATATCTATATAATTATTTTGTGGTGATCCACACGTGAGCGCTATTAAAAGCCGATGAAATAGCAGTTGGCAGATGCGAGTATGTCGCAGGATGGAGAGAGGCGGGGGACATACTGTTGATAGAAATTAAAGTGCACTCGGTTTTCACTTGAAAAATGGTTCGATTTTAAACTCGCATAAATCCACCGGCGAGAAGATAGCCATGCAGTGGCACTCGCGGAATTTCATCCGCGGTATGACCTTTTGAACGGCCGGTCTCTCTTTCAAAATGAATTTCTGGCCAACATGGGCCCCCCTTCCCTCGCCGCCACTCCTCTTTGTTATCGAACTACAATTGACGTATACGAAAAATCTATTATTTTTGCCCCCTCGTCGCGAATGCAGCAGCTCGTTCGTTAATTTCCCCGTTCTGCAGCAACTTTATTGTTTGTTTTAGAAATAGCATTTTGGAATAATGAATCTTTGGAATACTGGCTCTGAAACAACAATGTCCATATTCGATAGTTTTCCTTTTTTTTTGTTTTAAATGGTAAAATACGAAGGAAAAGTTAGAAACGGGATAGTTTGAAAAATTTTCGATTTACGGTCGCAATAACTGTTGTACACACCTTTATTGACAGTGATTAAACGCCACACGTTTCGCAGTGGCACTATCGCGCAATTTCCTTTTTGAGAAATATATAGAGAAAATCGAAAACTAGCCACTTTGTGTAGAATTCTATTTCTACCGAGTCATTGTTGATTGACCTTTCACGTCGCTTTCGCAGCTTACGTTCAATTCAAAGACATTCTACCTCGTCTGCAATAAGCTCTTTATGCCTTATTGTCAATTTAACAGAAATACCGCAACCAATAAATCTCTCGGCTTTCTGCGCTCTCCTTCCTATATATATCCTCAAATTCCTTTAGACCTTATCAAAGCCGCGCTTTCTCTCTTTCTCTCTCTTTATTCCTGCCGAAGCACGTAAGGGTTGAAGAATCGCCGTCGTTGTCATCCTCCGCGGCTTATAAGAGACGTAAAAGCGCGGCCGACGGGCTAAGGTGAAATAGAGAGCAGGTATATAGAGCCGTATAGGCATCGGATCCCGGGCGGCAGAAAAGCTTCGTAAGCGATCCCGATAATCGACGGCCATCGACTTTCCTTCTGCGGAGGAGCGTGAGTGGCTCGCATTGACGCAGTGTAGTCCGCATTGCATGTGTGTGTGTGTGTATGTGTATGTGTACGAGTGTGAGTATTATACCTATGCGCCGCGCGATATCGAAAATAAAGCGTGGCTAAGGTTTCGTGCTCCTTTCCCGTTTGGATTTGATTTAAACGTGTGCGCTGTGGGACTGAAATATAGGTGTTTACGAAAAATCAATGACGAACGGTTATCAAGAGCATCGGTTATATTTCTCTTTTTTTTCTATCTAGATTCGTTTGTAGATATGTTAGATCGTTTTGTATTGTTAGTAAAGAAAATGTTGGTTTTATACTATGTAAATATCTTAAAGCGATTGTGCTATCGGTTTTTTTACGGGCAGCTTTTGTTTTATAAATAATGACGCCGGTATAATTAAAATTTGTTTTGATCTCCTTTGTTAAATATAACGATGCTATAAAACGTCAGTTTATACATTTTAATAGCATGTTTCGTATTCAATTTATTACAGTTAATAAATATACATGATATTATAGTTTTCGTAAAAGTTTATCAAGTTAAAGCTACATTGTTCATAGGCCGGCCAGTTTAGCCTTTGAGCGCAAGCATCTGTGGGTTTAAATTCGAAAAATACTTTTACAGTCCCTGCGCACCGTTAAAGTAACCGTGTGTGCTGCTCTGTCAGAAATATTCTGGTTCAATCGATTTCGGAACTTTTTAGGTAAAACTCGGCTTAAAATAGTTACGGGGTTTATAGTTTGTGAGAGTAAAATAAAACGAGTACTTTCGTATGTAAATAGAAAACCGGGGTAACATGTGCATTTTCACGTATTATTTACTTATGGAAATCGTAGGAAAATTTCTAGAAATTTGCGCTACCACGCGATAACAATTTTATTTTTAACAACAAGTTCCCGTATCTTCCTTTTTTAACTAACGATAAGTATAATATTTTAGATATCAAATGTATATGAACCATTTCGTTATATATTTATCCTGAACATTTTAAATAAAAGTAACATATTATTTTAATAAAGCTCACGTTTCTAATTAAAACCCTGTTATCGTTAGAATGAAAAATACAGGTATTAATTTACTGCATGAATTATTATTTTTCGAATACGAAAGCATTTTTGTTTCAGAGTTTGTTCAAAACTTCACACAGGAAATAATTAAAACATCGACCTTCACCAAAGCCCACATAGAACAACGTGCGCGCCCTTTGAAACAACAAAAACTTTCGTTTTCGATCGATTGTTAGTTCAAAATCGACCGCCATAATCCTACACTCTCCTCTCTCAGCAACATTCTAATAATTATGAACATCCATTGAGGAAACAGATTACACTTCGCGGCCGCGGCGACCCCAAAGTCCGCTAAATATTGCTCGGCTCTCTCACCCCTTGGCGCTGCTTCGGTTCTCCGCGACAAATAAAGCGCGCACGCTTGTACTCTGCACACGTATCGCTCCCGCTTTAACTCTTCTCCTCTTCCAGCACCTCTGCCCCCGCAGCCCGATGGTTTTTCGTTTAAACTCCGTCGGATCGTAAACAAGAAGCGCTCGTGCAATAATATAGTGCTTGTGCAGAGAGCGCGCGATTCGCCAGAGGCCATCTCTGTACTTTTCTCTCTCTCTCTCGCATGTGCAGCTCTCTTTTTCTATTTCGCTCTCTTTCTCCGTCGTTGGCTTTCGACGTCGACGAGCCGTCGCCGTCGCCGCCGTGCGCTTCTTATAGTCGACCCATCGACGGTCGAGATTTATTGTCGTGTAACACCTATATCGCTCGTGCCGCAGGACTCGCTCTCTCTGCTTGGCCTCTTTCTTCACCCCCCTCCCTCTCTCTCTCCCCCATCTCTCTACGTATAGAAGGTATTGCTAACGCAATAATGTATTTATTTGACGCGTTGCGCGATGCAGTTGCAGCGAGAAGAGAGAAAATTTGAGAGAAAATTTTTCACGGAGACGACGTTGCTTGCTGCTATTGCTGCATGGATAGTAAAGAATTCCCTTCGACGTGTATATATATGCGAATTACGATTTTTCGGAAAAATTGAAATCGGAGAAGGAGCTGCTCGCGCTTCCATTGAAATGGTTTCGTTTACGTCATGCTGGTATAGTGAAAGTTTTATGTAAAAAGAATTGAGCGATGTTATCATAATACTACTGCAATGAGACTATTGTATTTTCTTGGATATTTTTGCATAATCGATAGTACAAACTGTACATGTATATTGTATATGTTATGCATTAGTTTAGTTTATTCTTTGACGTGTTTATTATAATGCATACGAAGTACATTAGACGTATGTATAAATTACTATGTGCACAGTTGTAAATTATAAAATTCAAAGTATGTTTTAATGAAATATTTTCTTCAAGTAATGTGTATGTTTTGCACATTTCCTTTATGCTAAGGCAGCGTACATGATTAAGTTTATTAGGTTTGTTCTTTACGTGACCCACATTCTTGTTTGTTTCAGCAAAGTCCCCTTCCCCTTAAAACGCTGCACTAAGAATGCAATTTTCTCCCCACATATTTTACCGTGTGAAAGACAAATTTCATTAATATGAGCGGCGAACAAATTGTTCTCTATCGCACACAAAAGACGTCGAGCAAAAAGAAAAAGAAATATAGAAGAGGATCGTAAGATTTATCTACGCAGCATCAAAATTATTAATAAAGCGTTATTTTATCTTCATAAAAGATATCCGTTAAAGCTGATGAATGAAAACCATACTTTTCACTTGCGCAATTCATAAATTTCGCGCTTTTTATATTACAAAATACGTGCTGAACGGGGGTCCGCGCACGTTCCCGGGTAAGCGTATCTATAATTCATGAGTTAAAACTAGATATAAGTTGCGGAAAGCGGTGTGAGCGCGCGTTCGCACGCGCGTGCCCGCTAGACAATATTTTAAAGGGAATATTAAATTACAGCTATTAAAAAAACACGCGCGGGTGGTAGTGGGGTGCGGGTTAAAAAGTGAGTTTAGAACATTTGCATTCATTAGCGAACTTTATAAAATTTGATCCCTCTCAGATTTGCATAAATAAAAACCGCCTGTTTTCGCGTTCTCTTCGTTAAAAGGGGAAAGAAAGTATTACCACAAATTATTCAACTCGCTCCTTTTCTATTATATTTATTCATTTAATAAAATACGAGCAACTCGCGGTATAGAAAAATTCAAATCTTTGCGCACGAGCTCATTTTTAAATGAACACCTATATTCACGTTGCGATCTCCGTCCATGCACATTATACGATTGCAAGCGGTGAGGGTCACAAATTGCGCGACAATCTGTCCGACAGCTTTCGCCGCGTTTTGTGTCAATTCGCCAGCTTATAAATCGCCCACCCGGTTCGGAACTGTCACGAGCGCGCGCCCATAGTCATCATATGCGCCGTGGTGTGTACAGCGAAAACTCGAACATTGCGTGCGAACGACCAGCAAAAAAAAAGAAAAAAAAAATTAGCACGTGCGTGTCCCCGATGCCCGACAGAATGTGTATGTATATAATACGTATTCATACGCTTTACCTACACTAGCGACGATATATATGTATACGTGCACGAGTGTTGAATGACCACTGTTGTAAACGCGTGGGTGGTTTGCTCGGTGAGTGGAGTTTATTAGGGTTGCTTTTTTTTATAAGTTCCGATGGCCGATTAGGATAAGCAGTTTATCAAAGTCGTTAGTAATGTATCTTTAGATTTATGAACATACTTAGTGTGGCATGTTTTGAAAAATAATTTAGAATGTTAGAGGTAATTTAGATGTTTGTACTTGAAAAAGTATGTATATGTGTATACACGTATACGAGAGCAGAATTATTAAATTGAATTCATTTAAAGTCAGTGAAGTGAAAAAGTTTGATAAAGGGAGCAATTGAAAATATCCGACGTTCGACTAGAGTCATCCACGATCCACTTCTTTTTTTATCTCTCCAATTTCAATGTTTTTCTACGCAACACAATACCACTACTGTTCGGTAACAATAGCTCTGACTTTTCACTTGAATATCAAAAAAATTTCTTTTTCTTATTTTTTTTCTAAATTTCTACACGTATCCAAACCTCATACACACTGCGAAACACGATTGTTATATAAAAAAAAATCTAACGCACTTATACTGGCTATATATAAGTGTGTCAAGCAAAGTCTCGCGGTTGTCGCGTGTAAATCGACGGCGATTGGCGTGCTCGCGAAATCTCTCAGCGAACCACGCGCTCTCGCTCTTGTAAAACGCCAAGTCGTTAAAACTTCCGCGTAGACGCGCGCGTACACCTCGCTCCCTTTCGCACATACATACATACACACATACATAGGCGCCACTCAAAAGCACGCCGCCGCGGAAGAGTTTCCCAAGTACCTACCCTCCTCGGCGCGTCGGTTCCTCACCTCTCTCTCTCTCTCTCTCTCTCTCTCTCTATCTCTCTTCGCGTGCGATACAACATATATACAAGAGCGCGGTGTGCACGCCTAACGAAGGCTTCTTTGCCGGCTCTTCCACCCCACCGTACCCCCTTTGCGAAAAAGACAGGCGCCGCCGCGCGCGGGTGTATACATCATATATATATACACACGGAGTGTGTGCGTCGGGGGAATTAAGGTGGATTTGGTACGGTACCGGTGCTGTAGTGCTACTACTACTACTACTACTATACGCGGGTGTACATACATATACATATATATATATATATATAAAGGTGAGTGCGGGGGAGCATTTGGCGATGGCTGTGCGGTAGATAGCGCGGGAAGCGGGCGGGCCGCAAGCGCAGAGCAATCGATACGCGCGTTCGCTCGCTCGCTCGCTCTACGTATGTATAACGTCTCTGACAAACGCATCGGAAGGATTTATCAGGGGCTTGCGGCTGATTCCCCGTTCTCCTGTTCCCCCTTCTCACGCGTGAGGGTGTCTCTCTCTCTCTCTCTTGGTCTCGCGCGCTCGCACCCGCACACGAACCGCGGTGCGCACAGGTACTTTATGAGGGACGTTAATGCTGCGCTCACGCGCACTCGCTGCGGCGAATTCGAAGGGGTTTAATTGCTCTTACTTAATACGAGGCATTCTCTCTCTCTCTCTCTCTCTTTCTCTTACTCCACGCCATCCTCTTATATATACGACACCGCCGCGCACACGCCCTAGCCGAATTATACGGCTTCCTGTTGCTTTTTTATGAGACCTCCGCCGTCACTATAGTATGTGTGGGTGTGTAGATGGGTGCGTTTTCAGAGCTTTGGTGGAGGAACGAGAGAACCAACACAAATATTAGAGTAAGAGAGAGAGAGATTTTAATGGCACTCAAGCGGACTCTCGAGATTCCGGCGCATCGCGAAAGAGAGAGAGAGAGGAAGCATTGATTACGATCGCGCACCTGCAATTTATGAAGGAGGATTAGTTAGTCCCGCGGTTGGGTTATGAGAATCGATTGGTTTTTCTTTGCTGCTGAAGGAGGACTGCGAAGCGGACTGTAAGTAGTTTGCGCAGAGCCGCTGCCGCCGCCGCCGCCCCGAGAGGATGTTTGGCTTTAATAATGGCCGAGGCGAAGGGTAATTTTCGAGTTTGATGTGCCGTAAAGGTTCCTAAACTTTTCCGGCGCGGAACGTTATTAGAGACAGCATGGAATAATTTAAATCTTCGCTGCGCCTGGTCTTATGATACTTTTATGCCGAAAGTTGTCATGCTAGCTCACCCCCTCCTCGTAATTCTAATTTTCTTTTCCAGTAAATATAACTTTATCATTTCTCCAAGCGAGAACGATATAATACTTTATCCGAAGTTTGTGTCACGAGGTCATCTACATGGGTGCCGAGAGTACAGAACTCGTGTAACTTTGCCAACAACAGGGGGTACGACGACGACGACGACGGGGAAAGGGGAGTAGGAGGTGGGGTGGCTACATCTAATAACACCGAGATTCTAACTTTGTATCACGGGGACAAAATGAACTTCTATTATATACTTGTTTTCGAAGATTGGTCAACAGCAATTTTTCCGGAAATATTTCAGGCTCTTGAAGAAAAAGTCAGAGCCCCTTTCTCTGATCCGCGAACGTCACTGCTGCTCTTCTATCAGCCAAACTTTTTCAAAGTATATATACTTTCATAAAAGATATCCTATCTATAATTTTTTTTTCAGGAATATAGATATGTACTTCTGCGAATGCGAGTTCTTGCCTCGCATTGGTCTCTGAACTTCCTTCAAGATTTCGCCAATCTCGCACGAGATTAACTTTAATCCGAAATTTTCCACGCCCCTCTTGCCGATGTTTACATTTGTAATTTATCCTCCCAAACGACATTACAATCTAAGCCGTGTCGGATTTTATGGTGGAAAATTTGCATCACACCCCAAAGAAGGCGAATTGTGACCTAAATCTTCGCGCACACCTCAATAAGGTCCTCTTATTTTTCTCTGCGGAGGGGCGTGTGGGTGTGTGTGGCGAGTGATCCGAAAAAGGACGTGGAGGCAATTTCTACTATCAGCTTCTTTCCGCGCCTGTCAGTCCCCCCTCCCTATCCTGTCATCCTTTTCAAATTTTATTTTGATCAGGACGACGTTTCTTATTGGCCTTTCGAAGCCCCTTCATCGAAATGCGCAAACCAACTTCCGATTGTATATGCTATTTTGAATTTCAGATTTTTAGTATAAAGCGTGCTCCTGGTTTATATACTTCACATCTCTTTTTTTCCAAGTTGTTATATCGTGTAAAAAGATCATGAATGAATATTGTATCTCGATGTGTTTTCTAGATTTTTAATTTTAAAAATTTATTTCTTTTAATAAAATATAATTAACAATAACAATTTAATTTTCCGTTTGACACTTTTGACTATTCGGATCAAGTTACAATTCGCAAGTAGATATTTTTTTTAATCCAGGCCAATCCATGAAATGGGGTATATTAAAAGGCATACGTTTTCAGTTTGAAATGCGAAACTTGAAAGCAAGCAGCGTAATGAGATTTTACGGCGGTAAATTTTTATTGGATAGTTTGTTGGTTTGCCAGGCTCCTTTTTGCAAGCTTTTTGCTCTCCAATTTCTCTTGCTCCGTAATACATTCGCATTGTTCGGTAAAATATAGGTTCTTGTTACACTTTTTTTCCGAGAAATGATCATGCTCTTAATTTGTGCGTAATTATACATAACAATGAAAAATTGTTTCTGACACTCCAAGTAAAACTAAAAAATTGCTCAAATTACATTTGTTTGAAGATCTACCGCACGTATAACAGCATAAAATACGACTTTGCTCATGAAATAACAAGCGAGCTAAGCCATCTATCGGCAAGCACGAGAGAAAAAAGCCGCATATTGTTTACCAAGCAACAAGACTAACGGCCCATTAGTATCCCCTACACCACCCACGAAATAATGGCGCTAATATCCTCCCTCGCCCTCACAAAAGTTATTGCAATCACTTCGTAGGCGACTACGAGACGCTTATACATATATATACACATCCCTGCGCGCTGATAAGCCGCGGATCCAATTATTTGTAAAATAAGTGCATGCTAATGGCACGTCGTGGGACGTGGGAGCCAAGAGAGAAGAGAGCCCTACTATATCCCCCTCATGTAATGGGAGGCGATGAGATATTTTCAAGCCCCTAGTGAAAAAGATGACGGCGGCAGCGGCGACGGCGTCTTGGATTCCCCGCTTTTCTTGTACGCCGCGAGAGTAATGAAAGGCGGGGGGAGAGTAGTAGCGGGTCATCCCTGCCGTACACGAGCTCTCGCGTCACTTATACCTCTAGCTGCTGCTACTCCTACTGCCGCTGACGCAGCTGCCCTGCCTCCCTCCCGTAACATTAAGCTGTCTAATTTTCATAATTTGTAGAGGCAAAATATTTCACATGCCCATCCCCCGCCTTTGGTGCTCTAACAAGACGGTTTTCATCGCGGCATAGCTCATAGGCGCGCGCGCACGCGCGTTCCCTTGGCTCGTGGAATTTTTTACCCGCGCCTTCGGCCGCTTGTGTGTATATGTATGTGTGTGTATATATAAGAAAGCTTCGCTATCTGGTGGCTTATAAGCTCGGGATACCGCGCGTATATGATTATACGGCACGTCATGTTTTTAAATGCTCCTATAAGGCTTATCCGTCCGAGTCCAGGCGGTGGGTTTTATCTTGGCGGTGGCGCTCGCGTTTAATTGTCGGTGTAAAACATCACGCCTGGCGCCCGGTTAAGTACTCTTATTACGATTGTTTAATTGTTGAGCTTGTTTTAATTAAAGCAATAACGAGCCGCTTTCGGGGTGGCTATGCACTCAGGGCTTATTTAATGTAAATCAAGAAAGTTCATTCCACGCAATAATGTGGAAATTTATATAGCTAGCGGTATTATACTTAACATAATAATATCCAATTCGCATTATATGCTGTTATTTAAGTATGGATAATTTAATAAATATCTGAAAATAAATATAATATTAATGTAATATATGTATATCTATACAAAATACTTGGAATATACACAAAATAAGCTTAATCGCGATAGCATTTAAAATTGTCGCAATTCGTGCTTTGCACTTGATCTTCCATAACGTTATTCCTTTACCTCTATATAAATAAAGAAAATGTAAAGTTTTAATGAAAAATATACAGTTGGTTGAGCTAATTCGAATAATACAATGCCTATACGCTAAGTTAAAGTCACGTTGATTTTCACAAAGGTCCCGGCGAAAATTGATTTTCATTTTAAGTTGATAATTCAGTTTTTGAAACTCCTCTCCCCCTCTCGAGAAATATTTTTTCCCTTGCAAATAACTTCATAACTTCAGCGGAAAAGTTTATATTGGCTCTTCGATGATCGCGCAATAAAACTTAGCTGGCCGTAATTTGTTCGTTCCTTAACTCTTGCGTGTGTGTCTGTGCGCGAACGGGGAATCAAGACGAAGAGACACACTGTGGGTCGTCCTCACCTTCAAACTTTCTCGCCCACTGTGAAAAAAAAAAACGTTATACGTTAAAAGGGTGCCATACACACGTGCATCTATATATACAATAACGCGACGGCGGCATGCGTGCGGGCGTGAAAAAAAATCGCACGCACGCGTCCATAGAATTTGCGCGGAATGGAAAGTTTTTTTCCATCAACGCGCGCGCGCGCGTTCTCGGTCATTTGATCCTACGCGAGTCCTGGCACCCATAGCTCCATTCATGCGTGAATGAAATTTTTCCGCGATCCTATATACGCAACGTTAAAATAGTTTTTCTCTCTCTCTCTCTGCAGCTTGACTTTGTATGTGTGTATGTATATATGCGCGTGTGTATATCTATGTATAGGAGGGAGGGCAGGGTGTATTTCAATAGTTCCGTCTCCGAGGAATAATGAAGTAACAAATGAAATGCCGGAATTTTCGCGAGTTTTTCACCGTACACGTGTGCTCAGTGGAGGAAAAAGGCACACCAGATGAACCTTGTGCGTGCGTTCGGGTTGGCTTTAACGTGGGGAAATGTGTGTGTGTGTGTGTGCACGCGCGTAACGACCTGCGCACAGCACAGGCTCCTAAGCGCTGGATTACAGAAGAAGAGAAAAAGCTGATGCTTTTAACGGATAAAATAAAATAACGGGATCCGGACTCACTGTCCCCTCCAAACCTCCCCCCCTTCCCGCTGCTTCACGCACGTCGCGCGCGCTCGTGCACACTGCCCGTTATCCGCAGCGTTCGGTTTTTCTTTTCACTTTTTCCCTTTTTAATCAGTCAATTTACTTTAATATTTTTGCCTCTCCACATTGACGGGCGCACGCGCAATGAAATCCTTCATTTTTTTCACCCGGAAAAATGTTCGTAAATGATAAGGGAGAAGACCTGTCATTTTTCCACTCGATTAACCTTTTTCAATCACGTGCTATTCAAAAGGGGAAGAAAGGAATCTTGATCTGGAATTTATATTTATTTATAGGCCTTCACGAGATTATCAATTCTCCAATCCCATCGCCGGCAGTATTGTATTTTGCTTTTTAACTTAATTTTCACGTTGAATAATCAGATTAAACGCCTAATGGTTATTCAATCAAACAATGAATTGAGTAGAATTCACCGTGTCAATTTAATTTCTCTCTTGATTTTCTTCGCATTTTTTGTATACAAAAATTAACGAGCCGCGGGACCTTAAAATAATTTCAAGTATTTCCTCATATATTTTTTTACGTAATTTGCATCGAAATCTATTACATCAACGATACGATGCAAAAATTTAATTGAAACACTTCAAATATTATTCCTCGTCAAGTTATGAACTCCCATTGTTATTAAAACAATTAAAATTTCCATCTTTATTCAGCACATCAGTCAGCGAATAAAATTCTAAACTTTAAACGGAAATAATCTAAAGAAATTAAAAGTACTCAGGCGCGCCTTATTTATACGCTTCATTAATAACAGATAATGAAAAAGTAACCGTTTGAGAAAGAGCGCGAAAGAACGTGGGATTAGATTAATATAGAGCAGTTATTTATGTCCTGGAAAGAGGTAGAGGAGTAGGTGGAGGGCTAGCATTCACTCGCTCGCCAGAGAGTGAGAGAGAACGAGGGAAAGGGATTAGAGTAGGCGAGTCGAGCCGGACCAGAGCTCGCTCGCTCGCTCGCGTTACGTGAGGGAGTGAGAGAGAGAGAGAGAGAGAGAGAGTGTGAGAGAGAAGTTGGTTCCAGTTGGAATATTTGCTCGAATTCGGAATAGATTTATGTATAGACGCGGCGCTACCGGGTCCCCAGGTATATACATATACGTATGGAAAAGCACACTTGTATTATTCATGTACGAGTCATCTGCGGAAGCGGTCGTTATCCGCCGCTGTCGAATGCGCACGCGTACCGCGCGTGTGTCCCGTCTACTCTACCCGCTGCCCTCCCTCAAACTCGTTCGCCGCGCTTTTGTCATCGATTTAGAGAACGACCATTGTTGCCGATCGAATATGCATTAAACCGGAGCAAATCTAAACCGATGTCCAGAGAGAGTGAGAGCGAGAGAGAGGAAAGGACGAACCAGATGCTTTTTGCTACACCTAAATAATTCCTCGCGTGCACGTAGCCACGTGTGTGTATATATGTATATATACGCATAATTGTAAGCATGCCGAACAAAAACGCAAATATGTTACAAGCGGGTGTGTCGACGGAATAACTAATCTACTTTTTCAGGTCGCGACATCATGCCACTTTTTGTCTCACGCGCGTAAATTTTTGCTTCCCCCTGTCCTGCCGGTAGGCAGCTCGCGAATTTTACGCGTTCGCTCGCTGTTCTTCACGTGTATTATAATTTATGAGCGTATTTTGGTAGCTCGCATACGTTGCATTTGAAATCTCGCGCGCGAGCGCGTGTCTGTTGAAGTTTCGCTTTATTGTTTATTATTTCAACATTTACGAGTTCGTACTCTCGACGGCATTTGCATTTTCGTGTTTCGCGCGGGGGGGGGACATAAAAACTTGGCCCTGTCCACGCTAATGCCGTATTCGTATTTCTTTTTTACATATATACTTAAATTCTGTATTACAATGCGTTTATGTGGTACTTGGATATGCCACACATTGTCAACTGTAGGAATTAAACATTTCGAAAAAAAAAAAAAAATATTAATCCAAGTATATCGATGCATAATTTATATTATACAAAATCGTGTACGATGGTATCTTTGTAGAACATGGAAAATATATACTAATACCCGTATATTGTGAAAATTTGAGCGGTATCGTTACTATACCTATACATTAACATCTGGTGAACCACAATTTTATACCTTTTTGCATATCTATTACCGTTATCGAAATATACCGTCAGAAAAAAAGATTCTCTACGATATACACATAAAATTTTAATGCCCCGTTTAGGCAAATTTATCCGTACGAGGCTCGTACACCATAAAATTAAGTTATACAGCACGCGAAATCTATTAAATCGCCTATGAAATTTCAGAAAACCACAGGCTCCCTATGATTGCATAAGCAGAAATCGGCATAAATGCCTTCATTTGCGACACGCCAAAAAAAAAGTTAAAAAATTTTTATAATTCAAATCTTCATATATTTTATATATATAGCCTACATATTCGACGTCAATATCACATTTCCTATTCATACAAACTCGCATACTCATCTCGCATACCGTTTCTCTCTCTCTCTCCATACCTCGCCCTTTGCCTCGCACACCCTAATGAATTACACCACTTCCATTGCACCCGCAGCAGCAAACAGTTTCCACATGCGAATTAGTTGTTAGTTTTTCGACCACCACCTGTGCACTCACACTACTCCACCGTATGCACGTTCATATATATACTATAGTATATATATACCGCGGATTCGAAGATGCGCACCCGTGCGTCCGCCTCGCAAACTGTTTCCAATTAATGAAGCTCCTATATGTATATATACTCAGTTCGGCCGGTTATTCCGACTACGTTTGCTTCGGCTAACTCTCTCTCTCTCTCTCTCTCTTTCTCTATCTATCCTCCGAAGGCTTAAGGTTCGCACCCCTGGCTCGCTGTATTTGTTCGAAATCTGCTTTCAGTTCGTAAAGTTCGTCGCGCGCCTGCTACGGACGGCTTTTGCGGTCAGCTGACCGCCACAGCACTGCTGCTGCTGCTGCCACCCATGTCCTGCAAGTATAAACGTTTGAGAGGTGCACAGAGAGAGAGAGAGAGAGAGTGAGGAGCGCTCGCGGTGCAAATTGCGCGCAGAACTGCTGCTGCTGCTTCTCTTTCGCAGGTATACCGCAAAGCTCTTCAGCGTAAAACCGAGGCGCGGATTTGCTTGTACAAGGAACAACCGTCTGTCTAGTTGTC
Organism: Torymus texanus; assembly: GCA_036873485.1. Taxonomy (NCBI): domain Eukaryota; kingdom Metazoa; phylum Arthropoda; class Insecta; order Hymenoptera; family Torymidae; genus Torymus; species Torymus texanus. The sequence goes on from JAYJLV010043521.1 coordinate 18,420, forward strand.
CGTCTGTCCGGGTGTATGTATGTCGCTTCAGCAGGCTGCGCGAGAAGAATGCGCGAATTCATTAAGCGGAGGGGACCCCACGCAGCGGTTCGCCGCCTCTCTTGTACTCGGCCTCTCACCCTCGTCGTCGCCTCGCCTCTGTGGTTTTGCCTCTATGCGTTTGTGTGTATATATTATATACTATTCGCTTGGATGAGGGGTGTATAGTATATACAGTAGGCACGCGCGTATTTCGATATTTTGTGTGTGTGGCTGTGGTGCTGGGAGGATGAGCGCGCGCGTGCGAACTACGGATAATTTCATTTGGATGGGCCAACTTCATAATTGCGTAGCTCGATTATCACTTTATATGAACGCGTTTGTTTGCTGATTTTGACAACGCTGCGAGAGTAGCTGTACGGGGCGGGGCTACGCGACGGGTTTCTTGTGTTTTTTTCTTGGTTTATTTGATGTTGTGATGCATTTGATGAATTTTCAAGTTACTTTGTTTTCGAAAGGTCTTACGAATTCAATTTTAGATAAAATCGAGACAAAATAATTCATTTGATTTTATTGTAGAATAACGTCAACTAAAATTTTAAAATATTATTTTTATCAATTTGGTATCATGTGTTAAAAAAAGAATTTATTTACAGTTAGAAATCTATTAGAATATGAAAGAGTTTCTATTTTCAAAAGTGTTTTCAACCACTGAAACAACAACAAAAATGCGATTCTATGTCGAAAAAATTTTTTTTTTGGAGTCGGAAAATATAATATTTGAAATAATAATTTTAATTTGTGGTAGTGAACAAATAAAATTTTATTCGTTTCATTTACTTACAAACTGTGCATGTACTATAATGTTACACAAAATAAATCATATTTCTATGAATTACAAAGTTACATGATTGCGATAGATTAGTAAGAACTCCAAATAACATTTCGATGTCCAGGTAACAAAAACTGTAACTTGTGTTATTAACCTAGTTCAGTTGAATGTGCAAAACCCTTTGATCGACCTAATTTAGAACCCATTTATAATGAGAATATCTCAACTTTACATCCATTAGCAGTTGTAACAAGTCTTATCATTTTAGAAACTATTCAATAGGAAAATAATATTATCTATTTGCAGTTATTAAAACTCGGCCATCATTAATCATTTCAATTTAATATTTCAAAAATAATCGTTGATTTTGTAAGTTATTAAAATTACACGAATAAAAATGAAAATAATTTAGGGGGTTTTAATATAAAATTTAATTATTCCTTTTCATTAATTATTACAAAAGACAAGTAATTTAACATTTAATCAACAAAGCAAAATTAAATTTAATACTTCAATATGTATTTAAAAATATATTACAATGAATAATAGGTCACATGAATAAATTATTGTGCCGATTAAAATTATTTCCATTTAAAAACTAAAACAATTAGTATAAAAATCGGAAAATTTTGCTCCAGTGATCTAATTAATTGCATAATTAAAACCTCTCGATTATATTTTGTGTTATTAAAATTACTATTCAATACTTGAATAGCTATTCAGGATAACTTGAACAATTTGGCGAAAGAATACCGACGGGACAGCTTGAAAAGCAAGCGACAACTTTATATAGTATATAATTTTAAAATTTAATATAAAGTCAAAAAAAAGAAACTTCGTAACCACCGAAAGCGAGCGCGCGTAGGCAAGACTCGCAATGACTATTCCCAAGCCGTCTTTATCAAATTAGCTTGAGAATTGATTTCCTTTTCGGATGAAAGAGCCTACAGCCGCGCTGTACATAACTTTTGGCCGCTCGAGCGGACCGGATCAAACATTTAATTTTTGCTGAACTAACAAGCGTAAAGTTCATTCCGGAGTATTACCTTTGTACGACTATTCACCAGTTTCTCTCTTTCTCACTCTCTCTCCCTCATTCTTTTTTTTATAGCTTTCATCATATAGCTACAAGATAGTAGAATAAGCCGATCAAGTTGACCTAGTTTAATATGCGAAAAGTTATAATACGAATATTCTCGAATCGTTTACCTGCATATGAATGTTCGAGCGAAGCAGTAACTCGAAAATTATTTTGCACTCTGACACCTCCGTTTTCTAAAACCATGTTTAATAAAGCATTCGCTCGCTATATTGAATGTTCATTAAAAATTTCTTTCTTTTTTTTTTTTAGAAACGGGTAACGAAAGTATTTTTATACGCTTCGTGTGTTCGTTTGGACGATATAGAATAAACTATTGAAGCCGCCCATGTGACGATAGAAAAAAGAGAAACTATGGTAGCCTGTTAAAAGAATTTTTTTATATATTGACCCAATTTGAAAGGTATAGTTAAAGAAAAAATATTCGAGCCAACTCGAATCAATTAATTTCTACCATTCATATTTTGTTCGTAAAGTTTTATTTACTTTCAAGAGTTCATTATATCAAAAAATGAAACCTTTCAATGTAACTGTACAGTACTATTGTAGTCGAATTTCGCTACAAAATGGGTAATTTAAAATTTTCAATTACATAACATGATGTACCTGGAAATCATTAACAACCTTTTCAAAAGAATACTGTGAAATATTATACCACGTAATAAAATTGCTGGCCATTGATCAAAATTGTGTAAACTATAATTGTAAATATCAAAGGCTTCTTCTCAACTCAACGTGCAATATTTTCATGTAACTTTGTTCTCTTTCTACCTTCCCATATATATATTCGCGCAATAAAACCAGAACCGTGAGAAAAAAGGTATTAAAAAAAAGCTCGTTTTCCACAGAGCACAATACTTTGCACCTCCGCGCGAGTTAAAGCGTCCCTCTCGAAAGCTCGGCGATAATTAGCGCGCAGCCGCCGCTGCCGCTCGATCCGACTCATTGAAAATCTCACCTCGATCCGCGCGCAAGCGGCGTAACGTACGACCGGCAATTTCTCACGTATAATAACACACGCGTGTGGCTTTGACGCGAACGAACGAACGCGCGCGCGCGCAGCCCAATATTTCTCACTCGAATAATTTTTCCCTCCTACCGCCGCACCCGAGAGTTAGTGCTCGCGGCGGGTGCTGGAGTAAAATTGTTAAAAAAAAGAAAAAAAAAAAACCTAGCGATAGCTATATAGCTTATATATAACCGGCGAGAAGGAAAATAATGAGTTCTCTCCGTCGGTCGGTAGCCGTACCGCCGCAAAGGCTAACAAGAGCTAATCAATACTCCTCTGTGTCAGGACGCCGGGTCGACGTTTTTCTCTCTCTCCAACGCTTCTCTCTCTCACTCTTGGTGCAGTCGTTATGAGCTACCGCCTGCTTTGCATACGGAGCACCGGTGATTTAGCCCGGAGGGGGGCAGCCGTTAGGTCCAGAGAGCGAGCAAGATCGGCTCGTAACTCGGCCGTAAGGCGGCCGTCAGCAAGTGCTACTGCCGCTCGTTTGCCACTGCTTCTCGCGCGTTTCAGCCTATATATACCTACGTATAGGGCGGAGAGAGAGAGAGAGAGAGAGAGAGAGAGAGAGAGAGAGAGAGAGAGAGAGAGAGAGAGAGAGAGAGAGCGAGAACTCGCGTCTTGTACACGTGTTTCCTTGAATTTTTGACGATGTTTGCCGGTATATATATCTACGTAGAGAAGCGCCTACGGCTGTCGGATCCGATATACGTTGCGATCAATTTCGCGTTGCTCAGTGCGTGATACGGATAATAATACGCAGCGAGGTGTGTGGCGTTTTTGCAATCTGCTTTTGCCCGATAGCGAGCATCGTTTAAGTTTTTGCGAAATGTGCGGGAAATCCACGGTAAATTATGCAAAGTTACGCTTTTGTATGTATGTATGTATATGTATGTATGTATTTATTTTTCATTAGAAAAAAGGTACAATTTTACATGCTATCATCCCGCATTCGCCCAGGCGT
>JAYJLV010043532.1:0-22298 GCA_036873485.1 Torymus texanus
GTGTGTGTGTGTGTGTGTGTGTGTGTGTGTGTGTGTGTGTGTGTGTGTGTGTGTGTGTGTGTATATATATATAAGTGTATAAAACGTAGGAATGTCTTACACGAGCGTCTAATGCGGCGCGAGATGAAAATCGAAACCGGAAACTTCCGGGACACATAGACGCGAACGCGTGATCTCTTTTTCGGCTAATATATACTTTTTCGGCGAATCTTGTCATTTTTTTTTGTCTTTCTCGCAGACATCAGTAGACGACGAATTTCGCATCTGCGGAATCGAGTCTAGACTTTGGCAGTTTAGAATTTCTGTTTGCTACGACGAGAGAGCAAGCCAGACGCTTATATGATGTGGAGACGACGTTATATGGTATATTGCTATATGTCGGTTTTTTTTTTTTTTTAGGATAGACGCGAAACGTGCGGAAACTTTAACTGGCGCGTAAGCGAGCGACGTCATTTGAGGATGCATTAGTAAGACGACACGGTAAATATTTACCGGTTCGGGATGGCAAAAGGAGGTGAAAAATTGTGTTGTAAACTTGTTTGCGCTTGTCTGTCGAACTTTTTAATTGAATAATTAAAATTAAAATTTAATGGTTGTCGGTATAGGGTTTGCTGTCAAAATATAATGATACTTTCTTTTTTTAATTCTTATACGCTGTTTAGAATTTTATTTTGTGGGATTTATTTCTAAAAATGGAACAAAAGCGCGGTGTTCTATTTATTAAATTGAAAGCTATGATAATTAACAAAGTGATACATATATTGTTTTAAAAGTCGAAGTAAAAATAAAATCTTAAAGTGGATAGAATAACGATTTTTATTTAAACCGCAGATACAAATTAATTTAATCCAATTAATTTAGAAATAGAAACTCAAGAATGGTCTGAATATCAGTAATTATATGAATTTTCATTAGACTAATATGAAAATTATATAGAGAACGTGATAATTATGGAGATATGTATTATTACAACTGCTTCCGAATTTTATTGTGTGAAAAATGAAGTATTGTTGGGCGATTTGCTTATAAGTACTTATTAAAATATTGTACAACAATTATTTGACACTAGTTAAAGTTACTAAGCTTAAAAGAGTTATTTGAATTTACGGAATACCTAAATACTGCCTATTACAGACCCATAAAAACGTGGAAGATGCTTAAGCGCATTGTTGGATAATCTCTCTCGTTATATCTCCGCCACGTGAATCTTCTGCGCCATTTCTGATCTTTCAAGGTTACCAATCGCGTTAAAATACTCGCAATGTACGTTTTCAATCAACTAAATATTCCCTATAATTAAACAATTTGCAAAATCTGAATAATTTACTCGTCAAATAAGAATTCTAATGAAGGTCTAATCGTAATAAAGATGGAAATCAATACAATCATTACCATAAACATACAATACACTGTAATTCAAATTAAAAAATTTTTAAATGCTTTAGTGCTGCTTGTTCTAATATACTTTTAAAAAGACATATTATTACTTTTACTTTAATTTAATTACAATTCAAAAGATTTATATATTATTATCAAGATAAAAATGTTGAAACTTTCATATACCTTAAAACATTTTATTATTATCTTCCTAGTAATAATACTTCTAATGCCATTTTACTAGAATAATACAGCTTATCATCATCATCCATATAAGAGCACTCAAACTGCCATTTATCCCCAAGTACGTGCTTACACGACTTTTAGAGAAGTTGAAGTATGCCATGTACTCTACTTTACACCACTACAAATTTCATTTTGCCAAGTTTCTTCTCTCTACAATATTTAACTTCTCCGGAAGAGTTAAATTTAATCAATTAACAACTCCAAGTTCCTATTCCGTATATATCAAAAATAAAAATAATTTATTTCATTCTGCTGTACATTACAATTAATAGGAAAACTTTCTATTGATTTAATACACGCGCCTTGCGGAGAATTTATAATTATAAATGAAACTATTTTGGCTCAATCTAAAATCTAGGTTACAATCAAAGGACGGAGATAATTCGATTACATTATTTTTTTAATACCAGCATGCGCCATTAACAATAGAGGCCATTAGTAATTATATTTAATCTGGCTAAAACTGGCTTGCTATCAAATATTCGTCAATTACAATTTTGCTTTCTTTTACTTATATACTAACCGCAATCAAAACTGTCTAGACTTCGACTTCAAATTCCCTGAGCATAAATTTTCCTCTTCCTTTTGTCTCAAATTAAACCCGTTATCCATAATCTAACAAACATTTGAATCGATACATTACTCACATTTATACTTCCCATACCAAAAAAAAAAACCTACCAAAACGTCGTATATAGAAAAATGCAAAACTTTCACCATCCACTATATACAATCTTGCTCCTATTTCAAATTCCGCTCTTCAAAAATCCCCATATAAATAAGCTTTCTCCGTTGACCTCTTATCACCTTTCGTTACTCGATCTCTCGTTTCATCAAAGCACACCCATCATCATCATAATCTCGCTAAACATACTCATCGCCACTGTCCTAGTTAATATCCCGATTGTTCACCCAACCACTCGTCAATCAAAATTCGCGACTCTTTCGTAACTTGCACTGCGAGCTAATGATATAGCGACAAACAATAAGGGAGAGAGCGCGTACTTGCACTGTCGATAAATTATCTATAGCGTCGAGGTAAGCGCTCAACTGTCCCTTGCTTATACATGCATGTACGGATATATACACAGCGACTATACGTATAACGTATCGAAGCGAAGCCATTTATCAAATGCGCCGTGTCTAATGAGCAATCAGCGTGCGGTAGCGCCGAAAATTCGCGTGATAGCAGCAGTAGCAGTATAGCCTCGTCTCTCTCTCTCTCTCTCTCTCTCTCTCTCTTTGTTACGTGGTCCTCGCGTCCGAATTTCGGCCGTATAGTGTATTGTGCGATGATGGGTTTACGGGCTGGGTATTACGGTTGGCGTGGATGCCGCCAACGGGATAAGAGAGAAGAGCCAGCGAGTGAACGGACGATTATATGTGTATATAAAAGTGAGGTGTGTATATATGTATATATATGGTAGTGGACGAATGTTTTATTGTGTGGGAGGCGGAGGGAGCGATGAAGATTAATGGAACGCTTCGCGTGTTTTAGCGTATTATAAATGATTTTCGAGGGAGGTAGAGAGAGAGAGAGGAGGCTACGTTGTTTTATGAATTTCGTATGGGCGCTGTGTTGTTTGGTGCGATGAATTGTACAGGTATTACGGTGGATGGAAATTCATATAGAATTGAGATATAGAATTATTAAATTTTATGATGGTCGAAACTAAAAATTGTCGAGTACACATGGATATTTGATGTTTTATACCGATCGATTATATCTATTATAATTTTAACTTTCACTTGATGAGAAATTAAATAAGTTTGGTATATTAATTTTATTAACAAATATATAATTTAATATATCGATTATGAACTTAATTTTAATGTTGTTTATTATCAGGAGAGAACTTTTATAAAATCTTTTTTAGAACATTATTTCATCAGATCGATATACGTATATAAAGGCCAGAACATCAACATGCCAAAAAAATTTCGAGAATTCGGTGCTACTCGGTAACTCATTATCTTACGTGGCAGGAAAAGTATAATTACCAACCATATTGTTCTCTCTTGATTCAAAAGAAGACGTGAGGATAGATTCCGCGTATCGAAAATTTCTTAGAACACACGCGAACCAAAAAACAATTCCGTAAAAAGTTAAAGACAGTAAAACTCTTGCTTCAAGCATATATTCTTTTTAATTAACCGTAAACAAAAAACTACGGTAATAACATTCCATCCATAACCTCTTTTGTGTCCCATTAAACAAATCTTACAACCTCAGTAAAAAAAAAGCCCATTCCCATACCAACATTATTATACACTTCATTCAACTTCAAAACTCACCCTTCTAAAACTCCAAACCAGTCTTCTCCACATTATCCGCATATAAACACTTATCCTATAACACGTCACGACGTCAAAAGGATGTCGAAAACGAAATGCACCCACCGCTAACTGTTTATCGTCACCGACAAATCTCTTACGTAGACATTGATATACACATACATAGTACAGGGACGATCGTTTAACGTCTGACGTAAGACAACAGCGGAAGTACCTCGCGCGCGTCGTATACACATACATACACACCGGAAGAACCGCATAAATTTGCGTACACGCGCAGGTTCGCGTAACTATACGAGGAATGCCTATGCGCTTGGTGTGTGTGTGTATGTATACGGCACCGATAATATAATTGCATAACACACGGCCGTGCGGTATCTGAAAGTATATAGCACAGTGTACTGTATGTGCGTAGTACGGTGTCGATCGTATAAGCTGTAGGTATATAGGAAGCGATTGCCGATTGGATCCAGCAGAGGATTAAGTGATGGGCAACGGGTGGCTTGATCGCTGAGGGTTTAGAGATGGGCTGTGAATGATGGATTGATAGGTTTTCGGTTCACGATTTTTTGAAATTATGTTTTGAATTTATATAAGGGAAAACGTAATGAACTTTTATTTTAGAATAAATAATTATTTGGTTGACATAACAAACGTACTTTTTTGTCATGAATGTTTGCATTGCAGACAATCTTCGTATAGTAATTTAAATACTTATAAATGTTTTTTTTTTTTTTTTAATGAATATTTATCTACCAGCAACTAACACGCAAATTGTGCTCGATATTAGTTTGTTTACCTGTACTAATCAATGGTATTTTGTTATAACATTGCGGAATAAGCCCTAAAAGCTCAATAATCGGATATCATCGCTATATCCTTTTACAATAGGATTCTTAAATTTGTCTATTGATGACGGTCGTTTGGAAACCTCGCGGAAAATTATAAAATGTACGAGGATAATAAATTTTCTTCTAGTTTCCCCGTAACGTTAATTTAAAAAAATTTAATAATAAATTTCTCATTTTGTCATTACCCGTAATTGATTTACAAGTTATTAACGAAACTGAAACACAGTTACTTACACAATCTATTAAAATTCAAATATCCATTTAAATAATTTATCGTTAAAGCATTACATCTAATTAGATAAACACCGACATGATTTACCAGTTTACGCATGAATTTCTATATAAAACATCAAAGCAGCCATAAAACCGTAATCCAATCGTACAGGCACACACATACCATCTTCATAAATTTATCTTGTCAACTATTGATAATGATTAAGCAGTTATGCATTTAGGTTACAGAGCTCCAAATATGTGTAGGTATACACGGCGTGCACAATGAACACAGCATCTTTCACGCGCATAAATATTAATAATTAATCGAGTTCCGCGCGTCTTTTAAGTGAACAGCGCAGTGGCAAGGAAGAAAGTGTATATATATATATATATATATATATGTAGTAGAGAGAAAGATAGAACACCGAGGGATAGAGAAAGAACGAGAGAAAGAGAATAGGGAGAACGAAAAGAAGAAGGGAGAGAAAGAAAGTCGGTAACCTTGAAAAGACACCTGCAAGTGACAATTTATGGAACGAGATTTCCAAACGAGAGTCGTCCGAACTCGTGGGGTCCTTTTGTAGGGACCTTCTCATGGATTGAACACGTCCTAACCTGTCTACGCATATAAACGGAGATGACGTAAGCAACAGGTTTTCTTCTTTTTCCTCATTTCATCCTTTCTTCTTCTGTATGTCGGTTTCCAGGTGAGATTTCGGGAAAAGAAGAGATACCTATATGATGACGTCTGGATCTCCTCCGGAGAAAGAAAGAGAGAGAGAGAGAATGAATGCATTCGGTTGCATCATTTCTAACGCGACGAGACGCGCGCTCTGCCGATCAATACCGATTCGTTACACTTACGAATGATTTTAGTATGGGCGATTGTGGATGTAAAAATTTTGAAATAATTTCCTTCGACAAAGATGAGTTATGCAAGCGTCTGTATAGATGATTTTTTAAACGTAATTTTTTGTGGTTGCATAATATTGAAAATTCATGTTAATGTTTATCATTAACATAAACTATATGGATGACAAAACAATAAAATATTTATCGTTGATTCTTGGAATACAAATAAATATAACATGAAATAGACGATTTTCTTACATCAGCATCATCTGCCTTTGAAAAAAAAAATCCACATCACTTATAGTAGGTGTACATTATTTGTAATTGAGAACTCTTTTTGTGCTCCACTTTAAATTATTCCTGTATACTCCGAATAACGAATTTATTGAATAATCAACTACATGTTTTATAATAGCATGTGTAGAGTTAAAAAAAAAAAAAAAATTACATGCTCTAATGGCATGCAATCAGATCTAGAGACGTTCGAAATGCTTATTTGCAGATTACCATTTCAAAATGTGAACATCTTGCACTTCCGGAATGAAAAATCCCTTTCCACGTGAAATAAAAGATATCTTTAAAGTGACTATAGTATTAAGATAAACGGGAAGCTGCACCCGGAAGTGTGGACCAAAATAGACAGAAATAAGAGGAGCTAAGCGTCAAGCGCTTGCAGAAAAATATACGCTAGAGGATGGAAATTGGACTAAGCATTTTTTATCTAGTAGATAAGATTAAGAAGAAAGAGGAAAAAAACATAAGATGTACCAGGGAATGAAACGAAACACGTGGCAATGTTTTGATGTATCGTTCAGTTCAGTAAAGTGCAAGCGACCTGCGAAACCACAAGTGTTATAACATGGGTATATATACCCAGCCTACACTATTTTTTATATTTTCAGCGATAATAATATGCGTGTTCTTCAAAATTAATTTCCGATATTATAAACAGAAAATTAAAATAATGTTAAAAAGAATTACATAGCAACGTAATTTTTGGAATTGTGTTGTACCACATAATAATTTACACACGATAATTTAATGAAAATTAATATATTTAATTGATTTTTACAATACACGTTTAACAGGAGATACATTGCACATTGCTTGTGGAACCGTGTATGTATATAATATTATTTTCTATTTTTTCTTGCGTAAGAATATAATATATGCACATCCGCTCGACATGCAATTTATTTTATTAATATTATAATTGTATTCAGTTATGAAAAAGTAATTGATGTGAAATAAACAATGAAACAAATTATTGTGCTGTGTTCCAAACAAAGTGGTTGAAGTCTAATATTTCTAAATTGTTATATGACCGATATTTTAAAGTAAGTTTATTCTTCCGTCAACATTAAATTGAAAACTGTAAAAAAATTTCTTATTTTCCTGATGTAATCCCAAGATATTATGTTGAGAAAATCAATATGTCTAAAGATAATTCCATTTTTTCAGTGCGAAAAAGTTTTATATAATTCGTTTGTACAGCAGAGTAGTCTTAATGTTTTTTTCATTCGGGAGTAATTACTTTTTTTAGAGAACAAGTAATGCTACATAAATTTACATAAGTAAGATTAGATTGCTTAAGTTGTTGTATTATATTTCATCAATATGTACAATTCTCTACTTTTAAAATCCTCTCATAGATAAAAAATTTATTTTAATTATAGTTATCCAAGTAACTGTTCACAGACCTGGAACGTTAGGTGACCGTAAATTCTTTAAAAACTAGCTTCTCGCATAAATGAATTAGCTGTGACATTAAAATATTTTTTAATAAACTCTTAACAATAATATAGCATTTTTTTCTAAATAAAATTTTCTGCATGTTCTAAATGCGGTAGAAAACTTTCTACCATATAACGCACGTATTATTAAGATCTTCAATATTTTCATGATTGCTTAATTTGAGATTGTAGACACGTAAATACTGAAATAGTGTAATGTTATTGCGACTACATTATGATTACAACGACTTTGTTATTCATCTAAGATCTTCATCTTTAAATGAAAATCAAAGATTTTATTTTTTTCTAAGGGAAGCTCTTTTATTTTAACTCTCTTCTTCTCTATGAATTAGAAGATGAAAAATTAGCATTCAAATCAAAATGAAATGAAAGGAGGATGGTGCACCCAAGGGGATGATTTAGAGGGTGCAAGTGAAAGGAATGAAAAGTAATAGTTGTTCGATTACAAACAATTTTGATAAGAAATTATTTATTTAGTAATAATAAACTTTATTAACATTGACAGAAAAGGTTTTATAATATTACAGATAAATCACACTTTTTCTTTTTAGCCTACTATCTGTCTGTTTCAAAGCTTAAACAGAGAATGACAAAAATATAGTCATTTTCTTAACCTGTTAATTGAAATTTATTACCATAGTAACAGAATAATCAAAAGACTGTCTCAGCCGACCAGAACGTCCACAAGTGCGCCTCTTCGCGGCTTATCCCGTGGTCTCTCATCATCGATTACAAAAATCGGCTTGAGAGATAGCTACGGCCCCGGATAATATCCGTGCACGCGGTCGGTAACTCGAGAATCAAGCCCGAGACAGCATTATAAAACCTTTTAATTTTTGTAAAATAACTAAATTCAAAACAAACAGATTTACAATATATTGTTTTGTAACAATAATTAATGAAACGACGAAAAGAAATGGCAAAACTAATTACACAAAAATATGCATATTTATATTGTACAGGTTTCTATTACTGCGATTACTAACGATTAAAATTTGTTCTATATAGAATCGATGACTTATTATGAGTTTAAATATAAATAAAATTATAAAAAAAGTACCCTCATTTGGTTTCAATATTAAATTGTTCATTAAAATCTATAATTTACACTTCGATTTTTATCGGTTCGTTTCAAAATGTTAACCATAGTGTTTTTCCATAACGATTGGCAATACTCACTCTAAAAATTGTGCTCAATAATGAAACCAATGATTTTCTTCAGAAAAAAATATCTGAATCACTAAAGAAAAAGCGGGGAAACCAGAGAAGAGGAATCGAAGACAAAGAGGGAAGTAAAATTACCGATGAGGCATAAAAGGACAAGACGCAAAATCCTATGGTCCCATGTCTCCCTATACATCACTATACCCGACAAAAATCCGAGATTTCACGAGCGCATCCGAAGGGTCCGACCAAAAACTTGACTGCATGCGCTCAAGTGGAAAGGTGAAGACGACCGAACCAACACTATATCTATACACATAATCCACACATCGTAAACAGCACCAAAGTCCAAGAGTTTCGCGACGGAACAGGGGAGAACGACGAGTAAAGAAAAAAAGAAGGTGAAGGGGGGCGCCGGTAACGGTAGATACGCCATTGGCAAATTCCCTGCTGTTGGCATCTGCGCTCTCGGGCATTATAACACCACACACAGCAGCAGCAGCAGTGGTGGTGCGTGGGGCTCCTTATACCTGATGATGACGACGACGACTACTGCTGCTACTCTCGCGAGAGTATAGAGCTCAGTACGCTTCGTCCGCTCGTCGCGTGAAAACGGGGACCTTTTCTCTCTCTCTCACTCTCACTCACTCACTCTCTTGCTCTCTCGCTCGCAGCACGCGGGCTCGTGCGAGAGCATAAAGCCGAGTGAGCGCTCGCGAGGCCCGACAGTACCGCGCTGCCAGCGTTTACTTATACACACATATACAAGATAGCAGCCGATCGTTTCACTATTGCTACCTCTGTATTATACAGAGTTCGAGCGATTTTTCCTTTTTTTAACCGTTGTCAAGCGTAATAAGACTGTGCGTGCTTTAACGTGTATAATATATATACAGTGGCAAAGGGATATAACAAAAAAAGATAAAAAAAAAGAGGCAAGGTGGGAACCGTTGGAACAGAAAAAAAAAAGTTCGTATATACACATAGCGCGGATAAGTGTCGCGCGCGCGAGCGCGTGTTGTACAGATCGGCACAAAGGCTTTTCCAATATACACATCGGTTGAGCTACTATCGCACTGTGCGCGTGTGTGTTGTATATTATTATTAATTCAACGCTCGGTTCTTCTGTGATAGAACGAGAGGAGCGTTTTTTCTCACGCATATAAAAGAACAGCTGATCTGGATATGGAATCTCGAGTTTTCGTGGATAACCAAAGGAAGTGACATCAGCTGCGCGAGCTTCTCTGTGTGAGTGTACGGGTGTATCGGCAGCGGCGCCGAAACGTCAGTGCCAGGAAAGCGGATAATGGTACGTATTATGTATAAACGCGCGACTATTACGAAAGCGAAAATTCTTTTGATTTCATGATTATTACTCCCATCCGTGTATTGTGTATGTGTGTGTGAAAAAGGAATATTATCACTGCATGGTAGTTTGATTTATGCAAGTTGGAGCTTTTATCTTAACCGTGTAATCTCCAGTTTTTTATACAGCTGATCCTGTAGTAAATGCAGTTTAGAATTGCTATTATCAGGGCAATACAACGACCTGTTTAAATTTCAAATCACATACGGTGTTTATATACGCATGCATACTTATAAATCATCGCGCGTCATTATATTGGTTGATATTTCTATTAGCAAAAATGCGATTCAGCACGTAGCCAAGATTTGTACCCGCACGCGCGTATATAGCAAGCGACTCTGTAATGTTAACAGGGCTCATTGTATATAGTTGAGTTGTTTGAAGAAAAACTAAGTTCTCCGCGCAGTTTTTGCTACTACTACTATAGTTTTACGCTCTACGGCGGTACACGCGAGTGAGCAAACGAGCAAGCGAATGCTTTAATGGTTACTTGACTTCCAGAGATAAAGAAATAAGGAGCAGTACATTTTTGATTGAGGATGAAAAACGGCCGGACAATCGCACAGTCGTCATTCGTACATGTATAATGATACATCACGTGTCAGTTTGATGCGCGCTTGCGCGGTCAGGTTATTGAAGTTCGTTTCCTTTCAAACTACGCGCGAGAATTGGAGTCGGGTTTTCGGAATTAGATCGTACAAGTGTGATTTTGTATGATTTAAAGCTGGTATGAAGGGATTTTATATGGATAACAATAGTAATATTTTGAGATTTTTCATCGAACAAAGCTAATGACCTCGACTGCGTCTCGTTCTGAAAAGGAAGTAATGGTCTGGATTAAGCTGGAAAAAATGTAAACCTTACGAGCCACATTTCGTTACGTATATGCTTCGGCAAGAGGGAGAGAAAAAACAACGTGTTAGTTCTAACTAGCCTTTTATTCGAAGGCAATATAGCTTTAACGATTAATGTGTGTTATTTATTAATATATTTTTGGAATTCATATAGAGACATAATATTGGGTTACTTATCAAAATTCTTCAGGCTATTATACGTTTTACTAATTTTCGAAATCATATTTTTAAAATCTGTAAAACTATACGAAGAGAGCAAATACTATTGTTACGACAAAAATAACATACTTTAGATTATTTTAAACGTGGAAAAAAGGAATCATTGTTGGTAACGTACAATTTTCTGGTATTTTTAAATATAGAAAAACAGCAGCTGTTACCAAGCGATTAAGCCATTATTTATTGGCAACGAACAAAAAAAGGATACTTTATCCTGAAAGCATAATTATAGTTATAAAAATGACATAAAAAAGGATGAAGAACGAAACAAAACGAATGTTTGAAAAACTTAACGATTTATTTTATAAGCAAGATAATGTGAATCATTCACTCGCGCTCGAGCTTACGTTTGCAAGAATAAAGCATTTTATTGTATATAATCTATATTCATAACAAAAGGAAATATTGAATTCTCAAATAACGAAAGAAAACAATTACGAAACGTTATTATAACTTATTGAATAAAGTTAATTATTTGCCAATATATCGTGGCAATCAAGCATTCGAAAAACGCGTCGGAGTCTTGGTAATTTCTCTTAATAAATTCCAAGCTCATAACATTTGATACGTAATCGTTAATTTGGCAACCATTAAAATAAGCATATAGATTCATTCTTACATTGTAGTATAATAATCATCCTATCAAGCTTGCGAAGCATGTTAAGATTGCGTCGGGTTTCCGACCATACATTAAATTATCTCAACATTAAATGTTACCTCTGCCAAATTAGTATCGACTCTGCGTTCAAAATAAACCACTTCAGAGCTCTTCAATACCTACCACGTATATATTCAAGTACAACGAACTCCCTACATTATCATAATCTATTAATCCTTTATAATAATTTGTTCATTCACTGTTCTATACATATAAAGACAAAATCAAATCATAAAACAACTACTCAACTTCTCAATTTTCTTAATATCCCAAACCCTCACGAACCACGACACGCGTTAAGCGCTAAGGGGGGACCAAAATTCAAAGCACAGCGAATCGAATAATCAAGACTTCCCGAGAAGGCGTCCTCGAAAAAGTAGTAACATCACCACGCGCGATTTGTAACCGCAAGCTCCTTACATCCAAATAATTCTCTCTCTCTCTCGCATCACGACAGCGCGTGTCACGGCTATTTTGTAATCGGCGGTAAGCGAGTATATAAGTTGATATGTGACGCGAGAATCCGGTGAGCTCCGGAGTGATGCGGGAGGTGAAACGCCGACTCACTGGCCCCGGCCGCGGAACCCCTTCATTATAAACCGAGGCGCGCAAGTCTCGACGGTCGAAGGAACGAGAAAGAGAGAGAGATTAAGCGCCGAGAGACAACGACGACGACGACGACGACGACGACGACGACAACTGTGTGGTACAATGTTAAGGTCTGGAATGGTGGAGAACATGTGTGAGTGTGATTGTCAACCGGAAGGTGTAAAAACGAGAGATGAAATGTATAATGAAATCTCAAAGGGTCAGTTTGGAATAGTGGAAAATGATGTTTAGAGGTTTTGATGGATTTCTATAACTTTGCGAAATGTATGGGTTGTAGAGTAGAGGTTTCAACATTTTTCGTAGAGTGGGTAGGCTATAAACTAATAGTAACGAATGGTAATTACGTGATTTCTTCGGAATTTCTGACAATTGAAACTATTGTTTTTCGTTGTCATTTCTTTCTCAAAAAATCTTTGGACTTCATATTTCAATGAGGAAGCATTCTGACAAAGCAGTTAGTGGCAGTTTTGTGTCTATGCCGACTTGAAGAAAATTCATATTAGTCTAAAATTTTGAATTCTTTAAAATACACTTTTTGACGTAGATTGTAAAATTGTACACTTTGTAAAATAAAAGTTCGAGAATGCATTTGCAAAAAAAAAAAAATAATATTAAATCCTCTACTACTGCTAAGAGTATTTTCGAGATCGAAGATATTCTAGTAATGATTTTTACAGTTTTCGATTTAGAGTTAGTTAGCGGTTGATTTGTATTGCGGTTTCGATAACGTTCCGGGATTGCGTTTAAAATGTCTCGATTGTTACGACTACATTGCTGGAAGTATCAGGCTTTTATGGCGTCAGAATTAAAATTTGAGTTAATGCGTTTAGCATTATGTACGTGATAGTTTACGAGTTATATAAGAAAATGATTGAACATTTACGTGAATCGAAAAAGAGAACATGTGAAAATATTCACTATAAAATTATATGTTTACAAAAATAATTAGTTATTATAAGTATTTTTATTCTAGTATAAAACTGAATAAAATATAAAATTGAATTGGGAAAATTATTACCATAAAAATATTTAAAGCTTACGTTACTACTCTAAAATTGGCTAGAAATTTTAAAATATATCTAAATAATTTTTTTTAACTATAAATCATTAGAGATAACTATAAAATTTTAAATGTACAAAACATTTATGTCATCTTTTAGAAATTAATCTCTCAGAATAATTTAATCACTTGTTAATTTTTAAATGAAAATTGTGTCAGCCAAGTAACTACCAATAAATTCATTTAAAAATGGTTTGAACATTAATTTGAATTGAAAAGAGTTTTCAAGAGATCGTTAATTTTTTGAAAATATTAACCTGAAAAATAGTTTTTCAAACTGACTGTTACTTATTTTTATGCGATACTTGATTTATTAACTACCTAATATACGTATAAAGTTATTTAGTTAATTTAAGGAAGATGCGCGGCTTACGCTATTACTCAAAATTGGGTTCCCGTTTTTTTCTTTCAGTTTAAAATTTTTTTAAAAAAGCTCTTTGACACGTTGTAAGTTTAATGAAGATCTACAACGTACCAAAGAGTTTTTTTCTTAAAGTTCAATATTGAATGAAAAAAACGGAAACCCAATTTTGAGTAATAGCGTGAGCCGCGCATCACCTTAATCCCAATATTATCAACTGAAAGATACTATATTTTTCACTCTAAGGTGTCACTTGTAATTTCTCCATATATACAAAATTTATATTTCCAGAAAAGTACAGATATATAAAAACACTGTAAATCTTCGAATGTATTTCTGTTACATTTCATTAATAAATAAAATAAATCGGTTTCAATGCTTTTATTAATTTACAATGCCTTATTTCGATTCATTTCATGGCCACTTTGCAACTACTTGTGAAATTTTTAATTTGTCTGACACAAAAAGTATATTTTGATTCTGCACACACGTGCTGTATGAATTAAGTAAACATATCACGGGTTTTTACTTAATTACGTTTTATATTTTAAAATCGTTTTGTTTCATTCGTCAAACGAAGTTATACGTATAACTGGACATTTAATTTATGTAAAACCGGCTTAATTAACGTCACAAACTTTTAGGGTCAGATTAAACGGCTCATATTGAACCGAAAATTCGAGTTCCAGAACTAACAGATAAATGACTTACGAAGCAAATAATATGTGAACGCTTTTGTTCTTTAGGTCAAGAACGTTGCTAAGCTAACCAAATAAGGACGCCGAATTCGACTTTTCTTTTGCTCTTTCGCGTTTGCTTACGTTGTTACGATTAAAAAAAATCATTGTTTCGTCAGAAAAATCACGACTGATTGGAGAACTTTTTATTTCATATAAAATTATAATAAAACTTTATGGCTTCTTTCATTTTTAAGTCGAAATTAAAAATTGTCTCAAGGTTTAAGCTCGCATGTATATACAAACTACATGAATTTCTACATTGTATATTGACGAGGTTATGACATCCTGCAGTGTTACAGCACTTGAGTATTATAACCCAACGACGACACATAACTGATGCCAAAATAACGTTACGCTAAATAAATTTTTCAATATTACTGACATATTCGCGAGTCTCTTTACATAAGAGCAAAACAACAAATAAAGCGCACGAGTATATGTGCGCGACAAATTATTATCCCTAATGAGCGCACAAGTATATTTACAAGGAAAGAAAAAAAAAAGAATAATATCTCGACATTTGAAATTATCATGCGCGTGTGTACCCTATTTTCATATACTGTAAAAGAAAAAAAAAACATGCCCATTACCCGTCCGCGCCGTTATCGACGAGATCATAAACTATATTTCTTACCTCGCGGGTGCACACGCGCGCATACATCATCGGTGCATACACGTGCACGTGAAACGTTACAGTCCTCTTAAGGACGCCTCTGTGCGAATCTGTGTCAGTCGTTTGAATGTCGTCGTATTTCGCATTGTTGCCGATTGCAGTGTGACGAGAAAGCTGCGCACGAATTCGAGCACAACCAAAAATTGAAGAAAAAATATATCGTTGCTGCCAGAAAGTGCAAAGTTTAACGAGAAAATTCTTTTGACGCGATTACACATCTGCTGTTAAGCGCTTTTTATATTAATATTTATGTGCGTTTGTTAGCGTTGTAAATTCAATATTATTGCTTATAGTGTCTGAGTGGTTTTTTTTTCGTCAGGCATGGTTGTTTCCATTAAAAAAACTTACTTTTATATTTATGCAGGAAAATACATATATTTGGTTCATAATACCATCGTTTGAAACTTTATTTCCAAAAAAAAATGTTTAAATGGATAGAGCAGCCTTTTTAAAATAGGTCGTATTATAAGTGCTTTATAAGAATAAATTAGTTAGACTTTTTCTGTAAAGCGCTGCTAATTTTATTGTTATAGCATTTTGGAATTCCATGTACAATTATTTTTCTACAACACTCAATTAAGGTAATTAGCAAAGCAAGCCAATTTGAAATCCTTAGAAATATCAAGAATTTCTGAATTGCACGCTTGTTTATTAGCTAAATATAGTTGTTTTTATGTAGTTAACTGAGTACTCAGTCAAATTAAACTCAATGAACTTAGTTAATTATCAACCAATTATTTTATGAATGTGTTTAGATTATAACTTCGAGAAGCAATTTTTTAATTAAGTTTTTATTGACTATTTTATGAATGATTTTGTCATTAATGTAGAACTTATTTTATGTAGAACTTACTTAATTCGAAGGAATCTTCATCACGAGACTACTTTAAATAAAGTTGTCATATGAGCATCACATGATGAGGATAGAAGCAAAAAACACGATTCGTTTGCATCACATTCCTGTTTTCCAAAGCACTTTGAAGTCACCTACTTTGCGTGAAGCTTTTGCTTTTGTGTTTATTAATAACAAATCAGATTCAAAGAATATCGTTCTTTAATAAAGTTTGAAATGTTATGCCAAAAAGCGATTTAGTAAAAACTACCTCTTAAAAAAAAAAAACAAATATATAAGGTTAGTGTAAGAGTATTTAGTTAAATACTATTGTTGTAATTGAACTTAAACTCAATATTAAGACATTGAGTTTTTAGTTAAGATTTACTTCACTCAGGGTTAATGTTTTTATTATAAATAGAATGTTTTGATTACATTGTAGGTAGTTCTTATCAATATTATTCCAATGCCGTAAAGAATATTACTTCTAAAATAATTGGCAAAATGATAGTCAAGTTATAAAAGCCATAAGAGAAACTGGAGTAAAAATAAATTCCTTATTTTGTGTTCCTCTCCTTATTGTATAAACGCCTTGATCTTAGAATATTCTTATTATTTTTAAGACAATATGGAGACTTAGATGCCAGGAGTCTTAATTTTGACCTGCAAATACCTGTAGACATGATAATGTGGTCAGTACTAATGATTCATGATTTCAGGAATAAAAGCAGCAAAAACTGTCAATAAACAAATTTTTAAAATAGAATTGTTGAAAAAAGGATAGAAGTTATTTTTAGAGGTTTTCTATAATTCTTACACGATTAACATATAAAAATTATAGAAAGATATATATTTATATTTAGATCGCGTATTTATCTTATTAAACTGCATTTTATGTTATTTAGCATTTCATAATTATAGCAATTATTTATCTTATTAATATTTATTAGTTTCTTCAAAGATAAAACTCTACTTTGTGTGCTAATTTATTTGCAACTAATATACTTAAATATATAATATATTTAGATACAATGACTGTTTCTTAAAAAAAAAAATAAAGCTTTTAAAAAACCTTTGACACATGCAAAGCTTCAGTTTTGTATAAATTATGAATTGCAGTAAAATACAATAGGAGAAGAAAAGTGTATTATATTGCCCCAATTCCTCCCCTATATTCTTTTATACATTAACTTAAATTTTAATTCATAGTCAAAATGTCACTTCTAAATGTTTCAAATCAACGACCCAAGCACCATTTCCACAAATCGAACTCGGGTCAACGGACAGAAAGTTTCTCAAAAATACCGAGTCATCGCAACAACCTTAACAATATATTTAAGTCGAACTCAACACTCAAAATTTCAACCACAGCTCGAAAAAAAATACCACGCCCGACACATCGTCCTTTCTAATTTCAAAATGGAAAGTAGTAAGCAGCAATCACGAGCACGCGGCCGGCTCTCACAGCTGGCTTCGTTTACGGGAGCGTCTTCTCTTTCTCTTATCTTTCTCTCGAACTAAAAAAAAAGCAGGAGGACAACTATCACATGACGTACGCGTGTGCAGGTATATATACATATATTCGTATGCGACTTTACGCTTCTCTCACGTGATGACCGCAGGGGGAGGATGATTTCCTCTTTCTCTCTCTCTCTCTCTCTCTCTCTCTCTCTGTCTCTCGAAGCGCGTGACCCACGCTGCACATGCATAATATATATATGTATATATAGATGTACGAGCAAGTGTGAAACGAAATCGCGAGGAGAAAGCGCATGGCGTGTGTATGCGCGCTTTCGCGAAAAGCGCGCGTGCTTGGGAAATTGAATGGTGACATTCGGGCTTTTCGAATTGGAAAATTGTATAAAGTCGATTTAGAAAACTGGAAGTTTGTTGTGTGGAATGATAATGAAGATAGTTATGTAATTGCGTAAAGTGGTTGCACGTAAGTTTTTGAAAAATTAAGCTTGTTAATATTCCAATCATGTGGTGATGAAGAGTTAGGTAATGCAGATCGGAAGAATCGTTGTAGGAAATACATAAATAACGGTAATAGGCGATGATGATGGAATAGTGAACGTGACGTTTCTACTTTGGACATTGAAAAGTATTACCAACTTTAAAAAATTTTATCGAATATTGATCTGAAAAAACAACTGAGAAAATTTATCAAAGCTATACTGTATAAATTACCATATTCTTTAAAAAAATTTACTAAAAATATAAGAAAATGATCTAAATCATATTGTAAATTTTCCTGTAAACTATAGCAAATTGGTTCTTACAATTTATGGTAGTTTTACAAGAATTTGTAAGGTGATTTTAAAATTCGACGTTTTAATCGTATATATAGAAATGGAAGCGACAAATTAACAATAATTATGTGAACGAATGATTTACCTTGAAAACTAATCTGAATTTCGATTTTAAATCAAGCATTACATTAATATGGTAACTCTTCAAAACTTCAATTCAACACATCGCGTAAATGATTGACTGCAGGAAATAAATTAAATTTATGAATGACTCATCTTGCGGTTTACATACAACGAGGATCAGGATTTTATTTTATGTATTTTGACAAAAAAAATATTAATTACGCTTATAAAATAACTGCATAAATTATGAAACCTCTTCACTTTAGCTTTTTGTAACTATTAAGACAAAAGGAAATGAGCACTTTAGTCTTTAGAAGAGTTACTTACGACCATGTGTAAAAGTGTCACCAACGCCTTTAATACACGTTGTATGACGCACAATGGAAATATAATTTTTTTCTCGTTGCAATTTAATGTAGATTGACATAGCAATTTGTTCAATTTTTTTACAGTTTTAATGGTTTAATAAAATTTAAAATAAATGAGAATGCACGCTACAAAAAGTTCACTTTAATATAACAGGAAGATATATTTATTTTATATTCAAAATCGTTGACTTCTTGGTAAACATAACAGTATTGACCGCTTATAAAGTTCTAATAACTGTAAATTTATTTTTTCTAGAGTTTGCTGAAAAATACTCAAGTCTTATCTAGAAAAATTCATCATCAATCAACGAATTACTGTTTTCTGCACTGAATAAATTAGAAAAATACGTTAAGATGCGCTGATCTTAACAGTTACTTATTTCCATAATACAATATTATATAAATAACATTTACACCTGTCGTAAAATACCGCATTGTCTAGGATGTCGACGCTAACCAAGCGATATTCTTAGAAAAATTGATGAATCAAATGAGTGAATTTCAGTAACTTGTGAGAATGGTTCTTTGTTTGAACTAATGTAAAATGCATATAAAATGGTAGCATATAACAGATGTTATCTCTGATTATGTAAATAATATACGGAAAGATAATTTCAAGTTTATTATAACGATTATGATATCGTTAAAAATGCATTTAGTTAGCAATTTTTGACGAATTGAATCTAATTGACTTTTTACTACATTTCAAACCAATTTTGCTTCAATAAGTCAGACCAGCATATTTTTCGTCACGAGAATGCATAGAATTGATATACTTTGCTTGTAACAGTTCGATGACATAGTGTATTATTTGCAAACGCAGATATAATGAAACTTTTAAAATTGTTATCCAACACCAAGATTAAAAATATGCCATCAGCTTTGAAAAGTATCAATAACAAATTGCCGTATTATACGCTAATTTATTGACCTCTCAGACGAACTCAGTTGGCCTTTCTTCACATTTTTCTATAGAAAATACTAGACGGTTAAATCGACGATATACAATTTCCTGCGAAGATCAAATCCCTTATAATAATTGAGTGCTCTACGAAAAATGTAATTTGCGTTTGCGTTCAGCGTTTCAATTAATTATATAAGGAATCGAAGATACGCTGGAACCATAATATACACAGTGGATAAACTTTGAAATTATCTTTCTGCTTGATAAATTATCCAACCCTATATTTTTGTATAGAGATAGGCTAAAAATAAAAGTTTGTGGACAAATATAAATACACAAATCATATGTAACACGAATATTTACCTGCATCCGAGTTAAGCTTTGTATAACGAACTTTTTCTTTCATGATGATGTAAGTAAATAATCTGCAAAAGTTAGGAGTAATTAGAATTCCATTATATTATCACTTTGTTGTAGAACTTCAGCGTTACGAAACGTTTATCATCACGTATAATCTTTCAACAATCTCCAACTTTCCGGGAAATGGAAAAAAAAATGCAGTCAAGGTCTGCAATCTACTAAAATGCCACACTCTTTCGATGTTTAGAGCTATTTTTGTTAATTTAACGTTACACAAGCGCAATAAAAACGTCAAAAACAATAGATCGAATCTTTTTCATCGTCTGCGCATTCAAATTTTTCCTCGTTAATGTACAACTTTAGACGAGCATATTTCAAAAATCTCAGTGCTGTCACAGGCTAACGCGTAATAGCTAACACTACTTACCCAACTTGTCATTACAACTTTGTCCCATACTTTCGTAAGTACATGAAACATTGTAAAAGTCGATTCGCTTGGGGATCAAAAAATGACCAAAAACTACTCTAATCGGACGAAAGTAATGTCTTTCACTCTTACGTGCAGCAGCAGCAAACCCGTCGAAGGCATTTTTTGTAAAAGAAAAAAACGCCTGGCTGCGCGGATTTACGACGAAGCTTTGAAAGGGACGAGTAAACTCACATCGCGTCGTGAAAATCCTCTCTCTCTCTCTCTCTCTCTCTCTCTCTCTCTCTCTCTTCGCGTGCACTCGAGCTTTACTTCCCTTTACGCGCGACGTTTTTACCGAAGGAGCTTACCCAGGGATGCGCGCCTTTGTGCAGGAAAAGATAGAGAAAGAGAGAGAAATACGAAAAATTTTAAAGCGAACACACGGGGCAACGCTGTATAGGAGGAAAGTTTGCGCGATGCGCATCGTATAGTTGTTCTCACCGTTGTTGATAGTTAGGTAAGAGAAACAGTTAGGAAAACAGTTAGACGTGGCAGTATTTTGTTGGGGACAGCGTTCGTGGTAAGCGCTGCAGAATTAATTCGCGCTGCTGAACGTGAGAAATATTTGGTTTAAACTGTGACAGTGATTCTTTAGATATAATTATTGAAGTTTCTAGTTTAAAATAACTCTTTGATGTAAAGTTGTAAGGCTTTTTCAGGTAAAGCAACGTATTCTGTGTATTTTTATGCGTATCATTTGTAATTTATATCCAATAGAACTTAGAAAGTTTTAAATTTATAAACATAAATAATAATGGTGTATTTATAGAAAGTCAATAGAATGATGTAAAGTGAATAAATTTATACAAGTTTTAAAATAATTGTCAATAAATAATTGCACAAAAATCTATACCTGCGTACAATTAAATATTCACTTTTACTTATTTGAGCTATTAATTTGTCTGATATGTAATTATCTGAAAAATTTCAAAGCGTCATATAAACTGCGTTTTTTTTTTAAAACATAAATATGTACTAATTGCAGGTGAACAGAAAAATACAGGTACATAAAAATTTTATTTCGATAAACTTTGGCTTCCGGAAACGCGAAAAACGTTGTAACTTTTTATACCGGACACATATAAATAAAGTCATAATTCCATATATGTATATAATGGACGATAAAAAACTGCGATCTATATCTATCGGCAATTAATTTTAAATAATGTGTTGTACTGACAATTTATTTCTAAACGTAAATTGGACACGCATTTTTACGCTAAATTAAACTCTAAAACGTCTAATATTTCAGTCACAATTATTAGTCTCTATAAATGAAACATAAGTGAATAATAATTAAAATAGTATGCAAATTGTATAACACTGAACTGTAAATAGTTTTTTACAATTCTATTTTTCCTTTAAAAAAAATGTGTAATCGCAATAATTCTTCCTATTATTGCATTATTCAAAATGCTCTATTTGCCACGAACCGTAAACATTGAAACGATATCAAACATGCTTTGTGTACATTCTGCTCAAAAACTCAGATAGCAAGGCATTTTTTGCATACCACACTTTTTGCCGAGTGGAGCATTCTATTAGAACTACATCAGAAAAGCGTTGCCGGCGTGGACGCTCGCGCGACTGTCACAATGATAACCTTGCGTAAGTGATCAAAAAACGCCTACACACGTACGCCAGGCAAAAACGTTGAATAAAATCGATATACATATACACACACACATATATATA
>JAYJLV010043562.1:0-22293 GCA_036873485.1 Torymus texanus
ACTTTATGGCGAACTTTCGGCGACCGGTCCGCAGTCCCCCTTTAATAGGAGCATGACCTGTTTTTTTTCTCTCTTTCACACTCCCGAGGATCCGTTCGTCGATTTATCGCCCCGATAACCGACTTTTAGCCCACGAAAATAATCTTCGCGTCTCTCGGTCGCTTAATTTCACCACGGTGAATCTTATCATTCCGAAGGGCTGCGCGTGTTTCTACTTTAAATTTGATGCCTCGTGCGCTGCGGTGTAGGGATAAGCAAGTAGGTTAAAGAGTGCGGCAACAAACTGTTTTAGGAGTAACTACATATATATATAAGGTGTAGTGGTTGCAAGCTTTGTCTTTTTCAGGTCTTCCTTGGTTGTTTGATGCGGTGAATTTAGATCTTCGCTGCGCTATATAAGTTGCAAGGGCTGAACGATGTCAAAGAGAAAATAAATAAAAGTAAAGTTAAGAGGTATAATGGTGAGGAGGTTTAATTTGAAAATTCTACGTGTTTTTAGTCACCGAGAAACAGCTCAAATAGTTGCTAGGAATATATTTACGATCAGATAGTATAAATTCAATTGGACTCTATAATATTTATCACTTTGATTAGTTTCTGAAACATTCATTAAACTCCCGGCAATTTCAGTGTCACGTATACGAGTGGGACGAAAAATCGTTGTTACTCGATTCTCCGCTCGCTTTACCAATTTGTTACATCGTAACGACGACCGATACTTTCCAAGAAACTACACTACAACACAATTCGACTTCAACATCAAGTAACCAATCAATCTTCTTTAACCGCGCGTCTCTTTTTTTAATCTCCTATATACCCGTAGTGCTGACTATTAATATTTTAACAATAACCACACCAAAATAACAACTGACATTCCAATTCTGGCTTTACAAAACTTTTACGCTCGTATTCGCGTCATCCAGCCACCCCCGCACGTGTGCAATTGCTTCTAAACGTAAGCTCTCTGTATTCGTCTCTACGAAAAATCGATGAATAGATAGCGCACGTGCGGATTGAAATAATTCAGTGCAGAGTTCGAACATTGCGCCGGGACTTTTAATTGGAAAGCGTGAGACGCGGTCGGGGCTATCCGTAATGGGTGCATTTGCTTATGAATTTTTCAAACTTTTCAAGTTTACACATATATATATATATATATATATATATATATACACACACACACACATACATATATACGTACTGCGATGGTCTCGTTTGCAATACGCATCCCGTTATTTTCGATTTCGCCGATGTCACTTCCAACCGGAGAAGACGCAAATAGGTATGTATTATATGTACATATATAAATGTATATATTATGCACACACGTGGGATGTTTTTGTCTGAAATTAGGTTGCCGGGTGGAGCTTTCAGGACTGGCTGTCCGTGCGCGTTTGCTTTATATGGATGTGCGAGTATGTGTGTGTGTTAATCGGGGTTCAAGCGTGGATATTGCGTTTGACGTTTGGTAAAGATGTGATTTAGTGTTGTCGTTTAATCAGGTCAGTTTCATACTTAATTTAGATTTCTTTTAATGTGGATGCTTGCTATAGATGAGTAAGAGTATTATTGGGATTAACAATTTAAATATATTAATGTTATTTGTGTGCCTGTATGTGCGTACGTATAATTGATAAAGGAAAGTGTTTTCTCTATTACTATTAAAAACTGTCAAATATTATAAAAATCGTGAATAATTAGCTTATAAATAATAATTCACAAAGTGTTATTAAAATAATAACTTTACAAATAGTATTGCATCTTTTCATGAAATATTCTGTATATATAACTCATGTAATTTATGAAAATCATTTTCACGATTGTTACGGCTATAAAAACTATATAAAAACCATTATTTTAATCATTTTTTTATGTCAAAATATCGGTTACGAGTTAAAAACTAATTTCGATTTTTTTAAGTAACAGAAGCCGATGTTAATAGTTATATTGAGATAGATCATGGTAATATTTTTATAAACTGATTGTTAACGATGCAGAATATAAATCGAATTCTTCTTTTGCACAGGAGATAAAAGTAAAAAAAAAATTACTAAAATTTTGCAACATTGTCCCATTCCGAAATGCAATCAACTGAATTATTATTAATACGAGTTTATATGGCACATTAACTCAAAACCAATCAGTTTCTAAGAAATTAGCAATTAAATCTTTATTATCTTTATTTCAAGTTTTTGCTGTAATCAAATTGCTATCAGAGCATTAAAAATTACCATAAACTTCTCGTTCATAAGGCATGCATCAATTACTACCAACGTGTTATTACCAACATGGGCCGCTTTACGCTTGTCACGTTATTGGCTGTTGCTGCACTGGTCACTTTAGTTTCTTCCCGTAAAGGTAAGTAATTCCGTAATTTTTTATTATGGTTATGTTAACAAATTTTATTAATTTAATGTATATTGTGATATGTCATTCATAGGCATTCCTAAAACTGCAGAAAATTTTTTTTCAATCACTTTTTTTACATCTAATTCTTCTTATTCTTCATACTTCATATTTTAAAGTACAATATTAAAATCATTGAACACGAGTTTTTATTTGTTATTAAGGATGTAGAAATGGTATAGATTATATGGGCATTTCATCATATATAATATATTCAAGTATCAGCTTCTGTCCTTTCTAATCTTCCAATTTTTATTTTCGTTGTAATATCTTACTTTTTTCTAAACTACATACTTGCTCTCTTTTCCCTTTATCATAAAATATTTTACATTTGCTCATCATTACTATTATTATTTTTATTTCTTCACTTTTTATATTTAAAAAGCAAACTGTGTGTTATAATATAAAAGTTCTGTATATAATTAATCAATAGCTGTTTTTAAATTAATTGTAAACTTTGTATCTGTGCAGATGATGGTAAATCATTGGGTTGCATTGGGAAAAAATGCAAATATCAAATCAATGAGAAATATGAGTTCCAGTCCGGAAAATGTAATTGCATTTACGTTTTCATAAATTTTAAAATCTAAAGTGCATTAACTTTATGTAAATTTAGCAATATTAGATTCTATATTGTGAAAATATTCATTAAAACAAATTTCAATTGCAGTTATTATCCTAATAAGGGGACCCTGTCAGGCTCTCAAATGGTTCCAAATTGGATGCTATTTATGTGCGTGTCATAAGACCGGTAAAGATGCACTTTGTTCGACGAGGGGATGTGGCAATATTACGACAGCCGGTCCTTCAAAAGCTGGTAATTTGAAAATATAAATGAATTTAAACAATGACGTATCAGCTATTAAACAATGATGTATCAGTTATTAAACTATAATTATAGTGATTAGTTCTCGTTCTAATCTCTGTCAATGACATAACCACTCTTGTAAATATCGATATGCTCTTGTCACTCGTTGACACTTAAATAATTTGGTGGTAGTAATTCAATAATTGTTAAATAGTGTATTTTTCATGATTTAGATATATATTTTGTAGTTTTGAAAAGTTATTGCAGTTATTCATTGTTTGTAATGATGCAAATACAGTCAATGACTTAAAGAATTAGGAAAGCTTACAAATTGAATAAGAATAAAATAATATATCAAAATGCGGGTAACTACGTTATTCTGCTTAAGCTGCGGTATTTCTTTATAAAACATATAGATAAAATACGTATATTTATTCTAAAAAATGAAATACTTGTCTAATGTCGTTTTTGTATCTCTAATTTCAGGTTAAGTGAAGAATTTTGATACATAGAAGATATCTTTCAAAAAGTTTGTTTATCTGTTTGCAGATATTTCTCTTAAATTTAATTTGCTGAAAATAAACATTTTAATATAAAAAAAAATACGGAAAATTCGATTTTTTTAAAATCCTATCCTTAAGAAAAATAATATGAAAAGTGTGTTCAAATTATAATGGTTAAGAAATTTTTAAAAATTAATAAATATGTCCTTTTTTTAATAAACAATAACAAATAATAGATATTTTAATTTTTCAGGGAAGAAAATACAAGATAATTAAAGTTTCTTTAGAGACGTTTCGCATCAATAATGGAAAATCAATATATAAAATTTTTTATATGATAAAAAAAGAACAAAGACTATCCTTTCAAAATTTATCCGATAATCGTGAAATAATATCTAAACTATACGTAACTCACGTACATTCCCGCACGCGACCAAAATAATTGTTGTTACAAAACTGGAAAATATATAGAAACAGTTTTCACTATTCCAAAGTTACTTCCGTGGTTTCCCTTAAAATCTAATAAATTTAATTGAACTAAATTCTTCGCACGTATGTCTCAACCAGTTCGATATCATCAATCAAAAGACTTTATTTTCACGAAACTTTCGAGCACCTCGCGGAGCAATTCTTCAAATATGCACACCTCATTTTGAAACGGGCACAGTTCTAAATATTCCATTACACAGCGCGCGCCGAAGTCGAATTGCTTGGTTACTCCCGTAATCAACTTGGGACAGCCCGAAATCCCGTTTCGCCAATTTAATAAAACTTCGCCTACACGTGCATACACGCAAATATACCTTATACTATATATATATATATGTATAACAGAAACATAACGAAATTTCGGTGAGAATTGTACTGCATCTACTTTCATCTCGAGATCTTTTGAAAATTTATAAAAGCCTGGAGCTTGAATAATAAATTTTAACGGCTCTCTCGTCTTCCCGATAAAAGTAGACAAGAAGGTGTATAAATTCAGGTGTAGGATTATGTAGGGATCATAGTCGAACATGCCTGCAGCGTGTGGTCACTTATTTTTCCGCGGTGAGCTGGAAGTTTTGGTACGAGGAGTTGTGGAATTAACGAACTCGTGCTAGTGAATGATTGATAGGGAAGAGCTGTAGATGATATTTGAATTTCTGTATGAGAGGTTGAGGAAAAAGTTGAATAAGTTGTTTATTTCACTTCGTATATCTATCTACAGGTGTAAAAGAAAATACACTGCGTCATTATGAATAATAAAACTTTCGCGAACGATGTTACGATATCGTGTAAATGTAGCAGTGTTTGTCGGGGAAATTGAAAAAATAATATTTCTACAGAATATCGTATTTTTTTGTTATTTACTTCAACAATGATACTTGGGGAGCACTATCTATCATTAGCACTAATGATAAAGAACGATTTGCTGTGAAGATGAGGGCGGACAGAGTGCAGCTGAAGGTCTTTTGATGTACAATGTGCTCATTTTTGAAACTCTCTCACTCATCTCGGAATCTCCCCACTTATCATCATTACTCCGCCTTCTAGGAGCATTATTGCAGCATCTATTGAACTTGGATCGTATGTATGTGTACTTTTAGAATCGTATACGTAAGTGAAAAACTATAGTTAGTTAAAGCTGTACATATACATATAAGTTGAGGTGCTTAAAGTACTTTTAATCAGTTATAAATATCGGAATAATATGCGTAAATATCAAAAGAAACATTTTTATTCGGCATAATAATTGCTCTATTTCTAATACAGCGAAGAATTTTAAAATTAAAAACTAAATAAGTTACCGTATTTATTTCATTTCAAGCTCATGGAATTCAAATATGTATGTATGGTATGTGTGTGGGCGCAAGCTCGCTGCAGTTGATACATTACATTATGCGCTTTTGACGTCGAGGGAGTTAAGGCGTAATAAATACCATCATCCTTATCGCGCTCAAACTTCGTGTAAAGGACGATACTCGCAGGAATATACACATTGCTCACTTTCGAGAGAAAGAGAAAGAGAAAGAGAAAGAGAGAGAGGAGAGAGAGAGAGAGAGAGAGAGAGAGAGAGAGAGAGAGAGAGTTGGACTTGCGCAACTCGAAGAGAACGTATATATACGTACTGTGGAAATATGACTTCTGCAGGATAAATTTTCAACTTTTTTATCCTTATGGAATATGACAAAAGCTCGTCGAGGGAAATGACTTTGAAGAGTAAAATATTGAAATTGAAGTTTCAAAAGTTATATACATTCAGTAAGAAGTAGATCTTTTATAAAAGATCGTTTAAAATTCAAATTTATTCTCCCGCATAATAGTTGTTAATCACTCACTTTCAAGGAATGATACATAAGAGTTAATTAAACCGATGTTTCAACGAAATCATATCCATTTGTCCTCGTACTGTGATCTGTGTATACAGAATACCATTTAATTATGTTATGCATATATTGAAAGGGGATCGTTTCTAATAATGACATGGTAAGCGTGTTGTGGCGGCGGATACGTCGATATTTATTAACGAGACAACTTTCCAAAGAGATTTGCTTCGATAGGCTAATTAATTTCCAAGCGCATACGTCAGTTATGAGGTACGAATACATAAGTACATCCACGAGAGCAGATTATTAATATCAATATGATAACGAGTAATATTTAATAGCCAAAAGCTGTGACACATTTCGGTAATCCAATTTCCATTTCTCTTATATTAACTCGCCTGACCACAATCGCGATTTTCTACTTGACGTATTTATAAAACAGACGCCTTTATCTACTATAGCATTCTAGAGGGCAACAGATATTAAATTCGCCAGTTCTACATCAGCTGTATACTTTTAATTTTTAATTTTATGGGTTCTTATTAAAACGCCGCAATGCGTTTGAATGTATCAAGAACGAAATTTATATATGTAGGCCTCCGACACTTTCGAAAACACAAGGGAAAGGATTTATGAGAGGTATACGTTCAATTTCCCACGACTGTTCGTAGCTGTCCCCCAAATGTTTACCCTACGTACGTACAGGTATATATACATATTAAAGTGAGTGAACCGTAAATTTCACGAAAAAACATTTTCAACTCGTGAACAAGAGTCGTTTGCAGTAAAAAAAAATTTCACTTCTTTTCTCAACACGCGATATATAAAATTATACAAAACTCTAGACTCACGTATAAATTTCCACTGTATGTATCCTTTTTTTCGACAAAGAAAAAAAAGCAATCAAAATTAAAAACGTCAAATCAACCAATCAAACAAACCCCACGATCCCTTATTTGCATCCGAAATCTCTCAACCGTATATATCGCCATGTGAATTCCTCTCTCAGCTACGCGCGCATGCACCAATCAATCCTCCAACTAGAGCAAAGCTGTGCGCGCACATACATACCCCAAAAAGTCGCGAAAAAAAAAAAAAATTCACCGTCGTCACCGCGTGCACGACTCGGTTCACACATTCTTCGCGCGCAACCGGGCGCTTACAAATGCATCATTGTTCGTTCTTTCTTTTTCCTATCAGCAGTATATACGGATAGCTCGAAAGTTTTTGCTACTAGCGCGCTTGAAATTTAAAATGGACCGGAACGGTCGTCTAGCGATGCTTCTATACATTTTCAAAAGGCGAACGAAGACGTTTTGAGATATCGCACGAGCTTGCATACTAGCGGAGAAAAATCTTTGCCTCCTATGTGTGTGCTGGTGTGATGGAGCGAAAGAGGTCGAATGGTATACGCGCGAGATGTATACACACACACACACACGTGATGGAATAATGGTGTAAAACCAAGAAACCGGGACGAAATGATTTTTGGCTTTGTTGTTGTGCATTTGTCGTTTTTATAATTTTGAATTGTTATTTTGTATTGTGAAATATCGATAATGTAATTTATATCCGTGACAATGACGGTGAGAAGTGTAAAATTGAAAACCCTGGTTGTAGCATATTTGTTTTACCCAGTAGAATTACGAGAATATGGAGTTCAGATTTTACATAAAATATTGAAATAGTTTCCCAGAACCGTCACGAATTGCCTTCACAAAATATAATAAGTTCGCGTTACGTTTCCGGGCTTCGTGATTCACGAGCGTTATCTCGCAAAACGTCGAGCATATGTGTGTGTGTGTGTGTGTGTGTGTGTATACGTGTGTACAAAATGGGACAAAATTGAGCGTTAAAACGTAACGTGCGAGGGCGAGTGGATTTCTCTCTCTCTTAAATTTTGCCTTCGCAATTTCGATGTGAAATGTAGACGAGGTTAATGAGGTTTAACAAAGTTTTTAAATTTGAAAAAATTCCTAGTTATTTTAATTGCACGTAGGTGGCTCGCGATTTGAACTTTTTGTTTGATCCCTTCTCGTGCGTATTATTTCCTGTTAGATCTCAAGTTGGTTGTTAAAAATTATGGAAAAAGAGTTCAGCGAATTATGAAAAAATGAGGTCAATCGTAGGTATTTCTAATTTAATTTCATTAGTATATCTCAGTTGCCTTTGTCACGAAAAAGTTCTTCAATAATAAGTTTGATAAAAATGTTAAAAGAATTATTTCTAGTATTTAAATTGAATATTCACGTTTATTGTAAGTGGAGTTTCACGTGCTTTGTATGTTAAATATCTAAATTTCATAATTTATTGAAATAAACTAATTTGTACGCGGAGATAAGTATTCTAGCAATTTCAAAAACTTTTCTATAGTATGCGCCATATACTATTTGACGAAGAAATTTTAAACTCTTGCAGCGAGGAAAATTATCAGAATTCACAGCAAATTATACTACTTATAAACGAAAGAAAAAAAAATTCGTTAAAATATTTTGCAGCAATATCACATATAATCCGAAATTTTTTTCATTACAGCACTCCACTATAGTCACACTTCGTCAACTTTTGTAGCCTTATATATACTTCATTTCATTACTAAAACCACTATACTCTCAGCACATACTCTTCACACATTGTAAAACTTGTTACAACAAAACAAACGACCTACCGCCTAATTACCCACTCCGGCAAAAATAACATAACTCAAGCCCTTTCTTAAAAAAAAAACCGCTTCTAATTTCATACAAAACACAGTACACGGCGCGTCACCTCCTTATCGCGCACGACGACCAAAAAAAGCGCAAAGTAGAGTGTAAAGAAAAAGTACAAGAGGAAAACTCAAACAAAGAACAAAAGACGGGGTATGAGCGCATATACGCATATACATATGTATATACACACATATATATATATATATACATATATACACACACACACACACGCATGCACAGGGATATACGCACTGCAGCACTTGGGGCGGCTTGAAGCTGATGTCAAGCCTGTACGTAGCCTCGGCGCTCAGCTTGACCGTCTTCAGCTGTCTGAACCTTGCGGACGTCTCCATTTTGCAGTAGACCGGCCCGGCGTTCGGCTCGCGCCTGATCGAAAGGGTAACACGGAATTGGCCACCATTGCTGCCCATCAGGCCCCATATCTCAAACCAACGGCGTACCGATTCTTTATCCTCCTCCTCCTCCTCGTCGTCGTCGTCGTCGCCGCCTACCACCGGCTCGTCCAGACTCGACGCGCGCTCCTCGCGGCACGTGTTTAAGCTCCGCCGTCGCGACGCTTACTGACGCGGGAGTTGCGCGTTCGAGGGTAGTATGACTGTATATATGTGTGGGGGGCTGCGCTGCCGCGGTGAAACTGGTGGGAGGAGGAGGAGGAGGGAGTTCTAGTAGTAGTTGTAGTAGTAGTAGCAGGTGTGCAAGAGGGAGGATTAAGGGTAGGGTGCAAGAAGCCTGGGAGAAATGTGTGTAGCGGGAAAATCTGAGATGAAGAGTTTAATTAGGTTTTTTAAGGCACTCGATTTGAGACGAACGAATGATGTATAAATTTTTAAGTACTTCAGATAGCGAGTTATAAGGTCACTTGCAATATTAATGGCTTTAGTTATTCCAGGTCGCTCGGAGTCATTACCAGTGTTGGTGGGTATAATTAAGATCGTTTCTATACGTATAGGAACGAAAAAAATTCGTTATAAAGATAACGAATAATCTAAAGCTTTTTCTTCTCTTGTCCAAGTGCAACGAATATTTTAGTATAATAATGGTTTACAACATTTTGCACTACTCCCGAAACTATACCAGCCATCGAATTTTATTTTAGCTTTCCATTGTTATCCGAAAACACCTCTCGAAAGTTTAATTGGAATCTACGGGCTGTAGTTCGAAATTTCGCCCAGTTAGTGGGGTGAAAAATAAAATCTGTGCTTCCACTCTCGTCTTTTATTATATAAAACAGAGTATATTCAATTTATAAAAAAAAAGTAATATAACAATCCCTTATACCTATATTTATATATATACACACGCACGAATATGTTGTAATTGAAATAAATCAATGACAATCTCCGATTGGATCTGCAGGCGCGCGGATTTCTCGTGATAAATTACACGACGTCTGTCGAGAAACCAATCCCACGCGGTAGGACAAATTAAAAGAGGCAGTGTGTATGTGTGTGTGTCGCGCAGGAAATATCAGAATAGTATCTAGACTTTTTATAGTTGAACTTTAATCTCGTCTATATCTTATATAGACCGGTACTTACCTCGATGACGAAATTGATGTTGACCTCGTGAGATCTATAACCTATCCCTTTTTTCCTTCGGAAATACATCCTACATAAAAAGGCGTATTTTTTCAGATCCGCGAACTGTTATACTTTCATATCTGCTATGGGAAAAGCTCGTATATTCCTAGCATGAAGCTTATACGACGTAATTGTAGTAAATAAATTGCAGGCGGGACGAATATGGAAGCTCACCTGACGATATCACTTCCAAGTTGCATGTATATCAAAAGGACAAACTACACTTTTCATTTAACATTCATTTAGTTCTATACCCTGATAAACTCAAAAATCATTTACACGCGCACCTTGAATTTTACCTCCGTTTGTGCAACTCTCTATATATGTACACATCTCGAAAACTTGTACCCCTTAGATGAAACTCCCAGGAGTGTATACTCCTCTTTTCTTTTTCTTCTTCTTCTTCTTCTTCTTCTTCGTGCTACTCTTTTTTCTTCCGAGTAAGGCTTGAATTTTGCAACGTCTCATACGAGAGCTATGTGGACAGGGTCCGAGAGGTTGGTTTTATCTCTGGGATTCAAGGCCGGCTGGGAATTCTCTACTCTGTGCGCCGTAAGAAAGGTAGAATAGTCGGGGGTGACTGCACTGCAGTAAAAAAAGACGGGGTCGCAGCGCTCGGTAGTGAACGACCGAAATTAAAGGAGAGGAGGAAGGTAAGGGGTTAGTTTTACTGGTTGACATCTGGTATATATATGTATTATACGAATTGTTTATACGGGAAGAATTATATGGATTGTGTGTCATGGTTAATTCATGCGGTATGAATATGAGCACGTGTGCGGTATACTTTATCGTATATTTATAAGGAAGGAAATATTGAATAAAGGAAAATTTCTCTGGATGGTGTGTTTACGTAATTGATGGAGGACACTTTTTTGGGAAGATCCTATAACGTTAATAATGTATATTAAATTGTGAGGACTCGATAATTCAAAACATTTTCTCTTAATTTTAAATAAGCTGGGGGCGCGCCGTAAAAGACATTTGTAAATGTCCAAAACGGGTCCCATGGGAATGAAAAAGGTCAGAGTGAAAAAAGAGCTGACGTGGTCTCGTGTATATACATCGAGAATTTCAATATAAAAAATTTGTATTTTCATTTAACCTCGTAAAATTCAATCGGGATTAAACGAAAATTGACGGTAAAAAAGAATATTTCATTTTTAAGAGATATATATTTATTTGCGTTTGACAATATGTATATATCTTTATAGAATTTACGCGTTCAACGGAAAATGTGTTTCAATAGCCATTATTTGGCCACAACCATTTTATTTCCAAACAATTATAAAGCAATGTTTTCCTACGGTTGATTACTCATTACTGTATATACGATCTCCCATACGATTCAATGTATTTTTAATGCAGATATTCATACAAAATAAGCAATATGCCCGACAAATGAACATTTTCCCGTTCATTATATTATATTATAAAATGAGTACGGAATTCAAATACGTGCGACGACTGCAATATATTTGGAGCTTTTCCCTACTTCCTACTTCCTATATATAGAAACCTTCGAACATCGCTTGCACGCGCGTGAGTGTGCGTTTATGTTCTTCTGTATCCTTTTTTCAAAGGCAAATTGACTTGGTGATTGGATCCCGGCACGTTTGCCCGTGCGTATAATTTATTTAGAAGTAGTTAAGGTTGCGTGTGCATCGCAGTAGCGAAATCAAACTGCCGTCAAATAAATCGAGCACAATGATGATACTGTTTATTCGTGTTTTTTAATATATATGTGTAGTTCCGTTGTAAGTTTTTTGAAAAAGCGAAAAAATATAAAGGCTCTTGCAATATGGTATATTATCGATCCGTTGCGAATTTCAAGTGCCGCGAGTCAAGTGCTTTATCCTTTTGGCCTCTGGGCCATTTTGTGTATCCTTAGAGACTCTTTCACCTCCGACAATCCGCGACACTATTGTACAAAATATACCGTCGTACAAACACGTGAATACACTTAAAAACGCACAAAATACCAATCGCAGAGTCGCTTGAAATATCCGGCTTTTAAGTCGCGAGAGGAAATATAGGTCAGTCGTTTTAAAGAATAATTTTTTCACGTCCCAAAAGAACGTATAACACAAAAACCCTCATTCAACAGCCTACAAAGACTCTGCCCCTGAATAAAGAAACGAGTCTCTGGTGCAGTGCTTCATGCACGGGTGTCTCGGCGATTGCGAGGAGAAAGAAAATAATTCATGGCGCTTTTCATTTTTCACGATTTTCCGACCACGAGATTTCCCGTGTCAGATAAGGTGGAATATACGTCAATCATTGTCCTTTCCCCGTATGATGGTTAGATAAAATCTGGTCGCAGCGGATTATCAATTTGTATATTTTTTTTTCCTTTCATGGTATTACGAATCCGAATAAAGGTTATTTTGACAGTTGATGCGTTTTTTTCATGTGATAAGTACGTATAGCATACGTGTATTTCTCTTTGGTACCATCACCCTTTACACTTCCTCTCTCTCTCTCGTGTCTTTTTTAAGAACGACTGCTGGGTTAGCTCTTTTCGAGCGTGTGCAGAGTGACAGCGTGTTTGAATTACCGGAAGTGGCTTTTTCTTTATCGCATCATTCAAGACGTTGTTTTTGCTTTTGATTGAGTGCTTTCTTCAGCTGATGGGGGGATTAGTTATAAAAATAATCGCCTCGTAATTGGAAATTGAATTGAAATTTGAGTCATCGCGTTGATGAAAAAATCCACGTAATACATTATTACGTAACAAGATAAGAGAAAACATTTCATAACTACATTGTTGTTCAGTTTAAAAAAGAACACATTTTCTTTATATATGTTTCACGATATGAAATATTATTACTTTCTCGTATAATCTTATTAAATAAGAGACCGTAGATCTTATCCAATACTACATTTCACGTCACGTTGTACACTGAATTAAACCCTACTACAGACTGTTTCCACATTAATTATTCATAGTGTCATGCATGCACACATACATAATACATACATACATACATATACTCATACGATAACCTGCGCGAATCAGCTAATGTCTTTTTAATCATTTCAAATGTTCCTTGTATTTTCGGCTCGCTCGAGCGCAAAGTGCTTTTCGCCGCGTGTATCTTGATAATCGCAACCGCTTGCGCGTCGTGGATACACGCGAGCATGTGTATAAGCATTATTTTTTTTCTCTCTACCCACACCCTACAGATGCTAGCCTACGGGTAAAATTAGCCGGGCGTAATAAATCTCTGCAAAGTTTCTCTGATTACTGTATTAGTCGAGCGAGGTGTGTGCATCCTAGTTCATGAAAAAAAAAAAAAAAAAAAAAAAATTGTATCGCGATTCAAGGTTTGTATAGATCCTTGTATATATTCATCCGTGAAACAATATTCGTTACGGTTTAAAGGTAGAGTGACGTAGACATGTATGCCTGGTTGTTTAGTTTTGTACAGTTATAGGAGAGAGGAACAGCGAATGCTACATTTGAAGAAAAAAGGCCCTTCTGCGCTATCACGAAACGTCTATTATGGTTCTAAAAATAACGAGCGTCCGTGGTGTAGTATAGTTTCGTGTATCGTTTCATTACAAAACAACGTATGACGGGCTTCGTTACGAGAAGTGGGAAAAAAGTTGAATGCATGGATTCGTTTGCTGTTTAAAAAAAAAGTATAATAAAGTGACGTTAATGAGGTTGCATTGTTTATTGTAAAATTGTAAAGATTAAACTATCGAATAACGATAAAAAGTTAATTAAAAGTACAATTGTTATATACGTCAATGGGAATTCCAGGAAATCGAGACTGGAATCCCTACAAATGTAAAGTTTTTGTTTCCTCGCCACGTCTTATGAAACGAGAAAAAGGAAAGAGAAGTAAGAAGAAAATCGATCCGGTATTAAACAACTGATAGGGGAGAAAGATAAAAGAGATCACAAGTCGGTGACGTAGACAAACTGTGACTATAATTAGGTATGTAAATATGCAAGCTATTTAGGTAAAAAATACTTGTATTTCATAAAAGTTAATCTGGAAATGAAAAAACGTCTATTTTTTTTATTAAAATAAGTTGCTTTCATTAAAAGTTCATATAAATGGTAATTCACATACTTCTCTCAATAAAATTTCTAAGAACAATACATTTTTGATATTATAACTCCATTCGAATACATAATAGAAATTCTCATTCAACTTCAAACGATTTTCGAATAATTTAATAATTCATATTCGACTTTTATCGTATTCCCAGATGCGCTTCTAAAACTCAACCGTATCATTTCTATCGCTCAACAGTGTATCTCCAGGCTTAACTTATCAGAAAGTTATGCATAAACATAGTTAGGGCTTAGGTATTGTTGCGAGCTGAGAGAACTCCAAGTGGGGTGCGCACGCATCAAGTGTCTATCTAAACTCGACTCTAACTACTTAGACGTGTATTTTTTTTCGAGTGATATCCTT
Organism: Torymus texanus; assembly: GCA_036873485.1. Taxonomy (NCBI): domain Eukaryota; kingdom Metazoa; phylum Arthropoda; class Insecta; order Hymenoptera; family Torymidae; genus Torymus; species Torymus texanus. Next base: position 14,772 of record JAYJLV010043562.1, read on the forward strand.
TTGTCTGCAGCGTAAGCGCGTGGGTTCCAAAATATTATTTGATGATAATTAAGTTATAATTATAAACTTTTGACATTGTTACAATAATAAATCATTTATAAATTGGCCAGTTTTGGGATTAAAACTTTCTGTGAAATGAGTTAGTAACAAGTTATACATTATATCGTTGAAAGTTTCGAGAGTCAATATACAACTGGTTATAAAATCCGATAAAATGATAAAATATAAAAACTTTTTTTGTATAATCAAGATTTTTAAGGGACTGAAATTATTAAACTATCGAATATTGAGGTTATAATTCGAAGGAAAATTTCAGCGCTTTTACATTGCTATGATAACAGTAACTATAAAAAGTAAGCACGTGCTGAAAGTGGTAACAGGATGGCGCGAGAATGGAAATATGTGGAAAACCGACATTATTGCCACTTACAATTTTCAAGTTTTAAAGATCCTTTCGATATTCTAGTGCTTTAAAAGTTAAATGACGAAACCAATTAGAATTGTCATTTTACAATTTCTCAAACGTTATTCAATAAATATACCACCGTATAAGTACACTGCATTTACATCGAAGAAAATATTATACAGCAACGCAACAAACGCACTCATTGTATTCTTTCATTTCTTGTAAAATTCTCAACCCCAATAACAGTAAAAGAATTTCCTTTTCTTTCCCCCCTTTTCTTGCTTCAAAACCTCAGGCCACCAAAAGGCTTTCACATCGATCCTACCACCTCCGCAGCGCATCAACGCTTCCTCTCCTACTTCCCCGCTACGGCTAGCTTTTAAAAGACACAAGAACGTCACTGGACGTGGACAAATTGTGGCTAACTAAAAATGCCACGAGCGGACGCTCTAATCTTCCGCCTGCGCCTCGTAAAAATCCACGGCGCATTATTCACAGGCAGCGAAGACATTTTCGATAATCGATGCGCTGCCGCTGCAGCTACTGTCTGTCGGCTCCAGGCGCATAATGTCTCTCTCTCTCTCTCTCTCTCTCTTTCTCTATGCATTTTCATTGTTTCGCGCGGGAAGCTGCGTCATATTTCTCCAGGGGCTGGTGGATAGGTATTTTTTTGCGGAACGGTGACGGGTAGTGGTGGAGGTAGGAGGTAAAAGGTACGAGTGATATGGTTCGATAGGTCGTTGCAGTTGAGGAATTGAAGATACAAGTGTAATTTTATTGCTGATATGAAATGTGCGTATGAGAGAAGAGCTCGGTTTGGCGAACTGAAAAGAAATTTTTCATATTTTCATTTCCCTGGTGTTTGGATCGGAATACAATTGAATATTTAATAGAGAAAAATGAGGTGTTGCAGGGTAATGCATTTATTTGTCTTTAACATTGCTTATAATCGGGACCGTATATGAAATATCTTTGAGACAGCTATAAGTGACAAAACTAATGGATTGTAATTAATTACAGTAATTAAAACCGTAATGTAAGGGGAGATAATGATTAATGAAGAATATCAGTTGTCTCGAATCTTCAATGACGTAAGTTTCATGAAATTTGCATTTTTTTATGTAAAAACTTTTATTCAATAGAAATATTATTATTATCGCGGTTTTAAATGAAAGAAAAGAGTTAAGAACATACTAAGAGTTTACAGTATTTAAAGTTGAATAAGAAAGTTTCTCTTACGAATGCATTACACATTGATGAAGGAGGAACCAAGTTCATGCATATAAATTATAAATAATACTCATTTGATTAACCAAGAAAGCTATTTGTTTGCTAATGTAGCAGGCGGTATTCATTTCGTTCTTAATTCAGAGACGGAAAACGTATTGCCGCTGAGAGATTTCGCAAAAACACCACCACTGGCTTTCTAAATAAAGCTCTTTTTTAAATTAAGGCTAGAGTAACGTTTTTTCTCTCCCTTCAAAATTATGTATTCATAAATTAACCGTGCACATGGTTTGCACGAAAGAGGTAATTACCTTAATCACGTTTTATCCCCCCCCCCATTTTTAATCAGTTTACGTGCAAGGTTATATATTAACAATTTGCTCTTAATGTATAACAATTATTATATAAACGTAAATTAATTTAAGAATTATTTTTAAAATCTTGCATTTCAGAAGCATCGACAAAAAACCTACACTCTAATTATGACATTATTATTAAATTAAATCTCGTCTTTACGAGAGCACAATAAAATTCCTCGGCAAAAGCATGTCATTGAGGCATTACTCGCGTCCTTTTATATCTCGAGCGCAGTCCCTTTGCAGTCGAACCTCATGTCAGGGAAAAAATTTGGCATCAAAGACGTCGCGCGCATTTTTGTATTCTCCTCCTCTTCTCCGGGTCTTCATAAATCAGCTGCTATGACTTTCCTCTCGCTTTTATGGCGAGTATAATTCCGGCATTGTTCCACTTTGTATACTGTTGCAATGTATATATATATATCCGAATTGCGCTTCTTTCTTTTTTTTTATTGTACATACGCCATTCGAATAGATCATTGTATACATACGAGGTATATTGCGAAATCGCAATACCTACAGAGTTTTGAATTTTGTATTATAAAGGTGTTGGGATGCGCGCGTAGTGGAATGCAAAAGGTGATTTGGAATACACTTATCCTGACTGCACGATTTCTTTCGTGCTGAATATCTCGACGTAGGGAAGCGAATTGAAGTTTTGAAATCAAGATCAATATGTATGCTATGTAATACAGGATGAAAGTAATATTCAAAAGCTTCTTTTACATATTGTGTAAAATAATCATTGATCTTTAGATATCGAATTTAGAAATTTCCCTTATACATATTTCTGTTTCTGCGTATTTGCAAGATATGAACGTTTCTTCGTAATCATTATTAAATCTTGTAATTTAAACCTTTTTATATTTCTTAATTAAAAAATATCATCGTTAATTTAAAAAGTCCAAGAATGTACGTAATTAAATTATATAAATATCCTGAAATGGCAAAAAATTGAAATAAAAGAATTGAGCTCATAAAATTTTATTTAACTGTGAGTGGATATAAATAAAGTAGATTTGCACAGAGTTAATAAATGAAAAATTTCATATAAAATTTTCTATCTTTAAAATACATTTTCTTTTATCATATTTAACCAACAACCGATAATAATAAAATAGATATGCAATAAGTTAATAAATGAAAAATTTCGCATAAAATCTCCAATCTATACAATTTATATAGAAACCGACGCTTCTTTTTTCACTAACAATATATTAAAAATCCTATTCTATTTTAAACGAACCCTAAAATCATAGTATCAATTTCCATAAAAGAAATATTCAACAACATTAACAACCAATAATAGCAAGACAATACTATACATCGACCTTTATCCAATACCCATAAACCTACTGCACCTCTGCTTGCCATCAACCACCCTTTCCTCGAAATCAAGGCCAACGCATCTGCGCGGCATAAAAAGCGCCTCCCCTTTATCGACTCCCCCGCGTTTACTCGTCCACGACGGCAAGAGCCATAAACCCGCTCACGTCTATATTTAAACCGCGCGTTTAATCGCTGCGCACGCAAATGCGACAAATAGCAGCGCACGCGAGATCGAGCCGCTATACGTATACGTTATAATTTTACACTATGATTTTGCGTATATGTGTGTGTCTGTTGCGAGTTTTATGGATTTTGAATTTGGCGTGTGTAGATATGTAGAGGAAGACAGCGAGAGAGAGAGAAGAGTACTCAGGAGCATCCGGCACCGGGACGTTGGTATATATGACGGTGGAAGATTTGTTGCTGCGGAAGCAATATTGATTTATATGGTTGGCGTGGGCGAGCTTTGGAAATCGATGGGAGGTATAATATTAGAGGCTTTCGAGAAAAAACTTTAAGTTAAATAATGTATTATGGGTACTTGAAATCGAGAGAGTTTCTTTTTGTAATTCAAGGATTTTTTTTTTCGTTAAATTTAGCATATTAGAGAGAAATATTCGATATAATTTATAATATGAACCATACGCGGGGAATTTATATTACATGGGAGGCGAAATTAAAATTTCATTACTGAAGTGCGCTGTTGCAGTTAGCTGACCACCATTCCAGCGCGAAATATATATAATTCATTTTAGTTTGGCTTTGCGCAAGTGACAAAACTTCGTGTAACTTTATGCATTTGCGCGAAACAATCGCGTGCTATGCCAGGCCCTGGCGAGTAACTCGCGCGGACTAAACAAAGTTGAAACTTTAATGAATGATTTTACAATGGGACCGAAATGGAAAAGCCAAAGGAACTTATATTTCAGCTGTTTCGCGAGTTTAAATTTAACATGCGAATATGTTTCTCCCGATAATTTAACTAATTATATAGTTGTTGGGTTTTAAAAAATTGCGATGTATCATGGTAATCATTAAAATTATATTTAAAAAAATTTCGTAATATTACGAAGTATTAAATTAGAAACCAAATTGCTAAATAGTTGAAAATCGCTTTGAATTAAGATGGGAATGTGCACATCGCGAAAAGCAAGGGCTTTCGAAACCACTTGATGTATACTCGAGTTCAGATCGATATTAGGATGAAAGCGGACGGACGAAGTGCAACTAAAGATTTGAAAGATGAAATATATACGTAGATGTGATTAATTGGCCTTTCATAATTCCCAGAAGATGCATCATTTAAAAAGATATTTCCCACATAATTTATATCTTTTCCTCGGCACTTTAATTATCCAGAAATCTGCGGATACTAATGCCAACAAAATGTCTTAATAAACTTAATGTATATGTACGTCGAATAAAATCCATCGATTTCGCTGTGCTCCGTATACATAACGCGTTCCGTTTAATTAATTTTTCAATTATTCATGCGCCTCTTAACGAGAACGACTAGTAATACCCGGTAAGTAGATGCGGATGTATTCGATCATACACACTCGATAGAAGTATGTTTTATTTATCTGCGTGAAATTGCTCTATTTTATTCAGGACATTGATTTTTCCAAAGCACTTTGTCGGTTATAAATGCATTACATATATTGCAAACATGTAGCGCAATTAGTATACATACTGTGACTTTTAAATTACTTATATAAATTACGAGATCGTAAATTATACTACACTTTTAGAAAAAATTCTTTACAAATATTCTCGTTTCAATATTATATAAACATGTCAAGGTTTTTAACATTTATTATAACGTTTATACTTTTAAACACGCTTCGTCGCATTACCATTCACGTATGTATACATAAAAAAATTTAATTGATAATTTTCTCCTTTAATAATCTCGTACCCTTAATGAAACCTACACACGCATTTTATTTAAAACCGCTATATACATATATATATATATATATATATATCCTCGACTCATTATTTTTTCTCCCTAATAATTTTAAAACATTATGGCAAATGAACAAAGAAAACATCCACCTTAATAATGTTAATTATCCAAAAACCACACCGACACTCCTCTAAAAAAAAACCTTGTCTTCACTCCTAATTAAAACATACGTCAAACGTAACAGCCCTGTGATATATCCGGAGCACACTTTCGTCCCGCCCGACGACTCTGAAAAATTACAAAAGCCATTACCGCGAAATTTTCGACATGTATAAGTACGCCAGCGCACGGAATATACCCTGTTTTAATCAGGCCCCTTTGCACGGTTCTTACAGAATAGTATAGCAAACAGCAGGACACGAGTGAGCTACTTTGGCGGATTATCCGGGGAATCAGTGGAGGTTCACGATTTAAAGTGAATAGTGGTGCTCGTTATATATACATATATATTGTATGCTAGTGGGTAGAAAGATGAGGTTGAGAGATGCGGAAAGTAAAGTTTATATCTATATGTGGTGTGTGTGTGATAATATATTGTTGGATTTAAAACGATTTTTGTTAAAAATAAGTATATTATATGAAAATTTGAATATTTTTATTTTTCTTAAAGCCTGCAAACATCAATCCGGATAACATTCCCGTTTCGATTTCCGTTCAAACTCTCTCGCTCTCTCTCTATCTTATCACCTTAACACCATCCTCTATATCCTCATAAAGCGTATGCACTTTGTCACTATGTTCGTACCAACATCGCGATTCATTTTCATCATTCACAATGAAAAGTGTCTACTAGAACTGACACACATACACACAAACATTCACACCTACTTACAGTCAGCAACTTCAGCGATAAGATTTCCATTCAGAATAAAGTTACGCGGATGAGTTGCGCTTTGTAGCTGTGGATATGTCCGTTATTATCGAGTTTGCCGTGATCAAACTATCGGGCAAGTTAAGCATATATACATACATTATATATATTCACATCCGAGCTTCGATCCCTATGCGGTCAGGCTATACGCTAACGACTTATGCGCGCGTATATATATAGGGCTGTGTACATATAAACGACAAGGATTATGAACTCGTAAAGATTGAGATAGGATGGTTGTTTGTATATGAGAATGAAGCTTGAATGTGGGTGGCGTGATTTTTGAAATGGCGAAGTATATAAGACCTTGGTGGGTTTAAATAATATGGTATAGTTTTATAGTTTTTAGAGCTTGATTAAATTGTGAAATTGTAGTTTACAGCTTTGATGTAGTAAAGAAGTACCGTAATACATGAGGTAAATATGTGTAAGGAAATGTATAACATTGAGGATGAAAATTCGTATATCTATAATAGTAGAGATTTTGAAATCCTTTCAACGTTTATTCGCGGTGAAATATATGTAAGAACCTCAGATCACCAGACGCCATCTATAAATCCGCTCCCTTTACTGCTCTAGATAATAATGCCACTTTCCAACGAGAAACGACGCGGTCCGTATAATTCAAAGGAAATCTCTAACGATTCTATTCTAAAACACTACAAAAGCGCATCGTGTTATATATTATATTCAACGAAAACAAACTAGAAAAAATGAATTTCGCAATAACATACAATACATATACACATACACAACAATAATATAACTCATCTTATATACAAGTGTAAACGGCCTGCCAAACAGCTCATTGATCTAATTTACATGTCCGCTGGTATCTGATCGCAGAAGCGTTTTTATACGCTTGGTTGGTTCGTCCGGCGCGGATATACATTAATCTTGGACGGCTGCCACGCGCACCGCAACAGCTGTGCAATGTACGCGCGTGCTATATACCTATATACACACACACATATATATATATATATGATATTTTTATAAGTATTTAGTATATAGGAAGCGATCTAGTGTAACGTTAATACACACGTATCTGGATACATGTATGTGGAGATATGGGCTGCGAAATGCGGAATTATTGATACATTATTGATAGATAACGCGATCGTTGCTGAATTTATGCGTATTATCCTGAGCTTTGCTCATTGCTAATATGCAGGATTACAATTTGTAGATAGTGGGGTTTATAGTGTATATTAAAATTATTGTTTTCAGATATTTTTATAATATAATTAAGAGGGAACTCTCGTTATGGATGTTTTCAGAATGCCCAGATATATATACACACACACACACACACACACACACACACACACACACACACACACACACACACACACACACACACA
>JAYJLV010043591.1:0-14233 GCA_036873485.1 Torymus texanus
TTTTCGCGATATTTGGATAATTTTGTTTAAATAACTTAAATTTCGTTATAAAAGTTGTTTATTATTAATAAGTGAATTTTTTTCAACTATACCTAATGATTTAATAATGGCGGATTCAAAATGGCGGCCTAAAAACTAATAAATAATCCATAATTTCAAGTTCTTTTATAGCTTTCAATTGTTTTTTCACTATTGTTCATCTCATATTATTGATTTCTTATATTATTTTTTTTTTTTTTAAGTTAAAATAGTTTGTGCATCGTGGGCAAGCTATCTAACGTTATACAACATCTTTTTGGTTGTGAAATTTAAATTTAAAAAAAAGTAAAATTTTTTTATGTCGTGTTTTTTTTAAGAAAGTCCGTCATATTGGACTTTCTTGCCAAAAACCTTTACATTTGACGGTGGGATCGGAAAGAGCGGACAAAACACATCAGGATATGAAGTTTCAGAAAAATCGGAAGTCGTTTTCTTTACTATCTACAAGCTTAAAGTTTACAAAAAATTTTTGACGTTTTGCGTGTTAATGGGTTAAAACAGAAAATAATCATTTTATTTTTCGAAAAATTTATTGGAATAAACAGTGTTACGGATATAAGTTTCCAGAGAGTTCATGATCGCGCTCATTTCTCTCTGGAAACTTCTATCCGTAACAACAGCATCAAAGGTACACACGTTAATTTTATTATCACTCTTTATTATATACGTAATCAGCGTCAATTTAATAATAAATTAACAAATAACAAAACATTTTCCCAAAGTTTACTCTTGAACCTTTTTACAGTATTTTTCCATTTTACATTGTCTTGCAATTCTGTAATTAAAATTTCGAATTACGAAATTTGAAAATAATATCTTAGTCGTAGAACTTATGTAGAAGATCTTACTCAATAGAACGACAAAAATATGATGGCCCTTGAGTGCATGGATTTAAGCCATTTGGCGTAATGCGCTTTGGAATTATTATGGGTTCAATTGAATCTTCATTAGCTAAAAATTTTGTGATTTAAATTATTTACAAATTTTTACAACTTTTTAATAAATTCTTTCTTTGTAAAAATAATTTACTCACTCTTCATTTGTTTTCTGCAATACTTCTCAGCATTACAAGATCTCATACGTCTGTAAAAAAATGTTTAGATAAAAACTATTGCTTAATAAATCATAGAATAACTAAAAAAATAAAAAATCGTATGGTATATATACTCTATTGATTGGCAAAAATATGAAGGGCCTTCAGTGCAACGGTTCAAACCATTTGGTACAATGCGACGATGTACAATTGGAGGTTCACGAATTTGTTGTCCGACTAAATAAGCAGTTAAAATAGAAAATTTAATTAATGTAAAAAATGACTAAAGAATTTGATTTTTGCAATACGTTGATAAGATTGTACTAATAGTCATACTTACACTACGTAGTAGCTCCATTTGTAAATGGTAATATGCGCAAAAGTGAAAGATGTATATAAAAAAATATTCATTAATACGTACCACTTAGACAAATATGCAGGGTCACTATGAAAAGAATGTTTATCATTATTCCTTAATATTGATATACTTTGGGAATAATTTATATATTTTTAACTGTCCTTTGTAAACTCCTATTCTCTGTAGAACACAACGAATAATTTGATTTAAGTGAAGTCAGTTCATTGTACCCTTGAAAATGAGTTCGTGCAGTAGTTTTATAGTTATTACTCTTTTATGTCAATAAATACTTACTATCAATTAACTGATATTCAATTCTTGCACATATGATTCATTTTCCTACAATATTGTAAGTAATACATATATATTATGAAGTTGACGGTTAGTTACTGAAAACATAATTTTATTTAAATGAACAATAGTTTTTTTACAATAATGATTTATATGGCGGCTAAAATTGTATAGTGCCGTGATAAACCAGTCTCAATAGCATATTGTCTTATTGATTCTCACACAAATTCTCAATTTAATTTCTATTTTATTTTTTCAAAAATATTATAAATTATTGTAAATTAATTTCTAGCTCGTTGCTTGTTTTGAAATACAAAATTAAAACATAATAAACTTTTCTAATTTTTAGAGTCTTATAAATCCTCTACTTCTTATTAGAGATACAGAGATATTTCGTATAATTTCTTCGAAAATTCATTACCATAATACTAAATCAATTAGCAGTCAGGAAGTCATAAACACAGGAGTATCATAATTTTTTGTCATTAATGTTTCGCTTTAAAACATTTTTTATTATTTTTTTAATTTCGTTGTGAATATACTCTGACAATACTTGTGTTTTGTGGGTCTTCTTGTAATAATTTGTTATATTTTTAATAAATTAGTGACTAAAGAAGGAGTGCAATAAAGCACTATAATAATGTCGTCATATTAAACATAAAAAATGGGTTGTTTTTTTATTTCAGCAATAAAAAACCAATTCATAGGCAGTTTGATCAGTCGGGGCGACAATATTCAAATTCTCTATTATTACAAAATCTATTCCATTCTAAGTCTCGCATTACTACATTTTCCGAGTACAAACAAATTATGAAAATACTCTACAGTGCGCTTTGCATAACATACAATATTCGCATAATTCCGAAATCGCAAAGACAAAATAAAACGGCGATGTAGCATAGCCTCGGGATAGGGCCATTGCGTAGAGCGAGAAACGCGCGTATACACATACACACTCACTGTTTGTTTATCCTAATTCGATTTCAATTTTAGCGTCTCAGAGGCCGCCGCGCGCAAGTCTTACACCACCACCTTCGCATTCATACACATATTCATATAACTTCGATACTTGCGCACGTACGCTCGTGAGATTACAGCTTGGTCGTCAGACCGATGCGCGCCCGCGCGTGCGTTCCCGCTTGAACAATAAATAAAGTTCAATCGACGCATCTCTGACGGACACGAGCGTGTGCGGCTCTTTTGGGAGGCGAAGGTTTGACGGATGGTTCGCTGCGCGAGCAAGCGCACGTGCCCGCTTGCGCGTTTTATTTCTGTGCTCTTCTGCGCCTCTGCCCCTCTATATCTTTTCCCTTTGCTTTCGCTTGCTCTGGAGGAGCAGTGAAAATTTAGGTTGAGTTGTGGCGTTATACACACACCCCTCACCTTTGCGCCATCGCTGTTCATCACCCGACGTTTCTTTACCATCGTGCGAGCTAGCTTTCCATTTAATTTTACACACGTGGGTCTACAGTAGCCTAATGTGTGTGTGTGTGTGTGTGTGTATGCGTACAATAGTGAGTGTAAAAGAGGATATTCAATTCGAACTTTTTGTTTTTATTTATTTAGTGGTACATAACAAGAAGAGGCCTTTGGGAAACCAAATTGTGGTGGGACATTAACACTCGATTTTTGGTACCTAAAATGAAACTCTCTATTATGAACTGCAAAGTCGTTATTTTAATAACAATTATATTCATTTTATTAATAATAGTTTTGTAATTATTTGACTTACTATATAATTATCGAAATTTATTATAGAAAAATTAATTATTTAATAATTTAAGTATCACCTATAAATCTTACAGAAAAATCTATTGAAAGTTATTACATTAAATTGATTACATTCCTTTTCGGAAAATATGTCCATTTCGCCCGGTCATTTTTTAGACTCATTGAAACAAATTTTGTTTAATATCTTTATTATTATAAAAAAAGTAAAATATTTTTGAAGTTAAGGCGGTGTAGACCCAAAATCAACTCTATTTCATTATTTGATAATTAACTTTGAAATATTAATTTATAAATATTTATTTACTTTTCTCTTATTATGTCCATTTTGCCCAGATCTTCGAAAAACTAGAAAATATTCTACCATAAATTTGAAACGTTGGTTGTTGAGTTGGCACTCAATATTAAATCGTAACAACGCAGTATTGAGAACGTGGGTATCTATTTCAGAATCATACCATGACACCATGCGAATTGGTAAAAGAAATTTATCAAATGAATTATTATTGTATATTTAAAATAGTTTAGCTCTTTACAGATGACGGTTGAAGAACCTTTGTTCTGTTTTAAGGGAGCATTCTATTTTAAATGTTAAAGTATCCGCATCGTTATTTTATGTATTTTTTGTAATTCTAGGCATTTAAAAAAAAAAAATAAATTGACTATTGTCGGCGATTATACCAGAAATATTTAGTTGAAAATCCAAATCATTACATTCATTAGATTTTATTGCATTTAAAAATGATCTTGTTTACTAGTAATTAATATACATATTTTTAGATCAAAATTAAAAAAGAAGATAACTAAAATAGTTATGCTGGGCTGATTGGACTCACAAATTTTAACTTACTAAAGCCGGCCAGTTCGCTTTTTGTTTGCTATGGTTGAAGAGTAAACTTTTGAAGCGCACACGCTCCCCACTCCGTGGCTTTCCCTGTTTCTCTAAGATGCATCTTTCCTCTTGCTCTCGTTGGCGTGACTATATATATATATCTGGCGTATAAACTATAGCAGTTTTAGAATTACACATGACTAGAACCTCTAGCATCTCTTTTCTTTTCCCACTTTATTTATTAAATGTTAAAATATTGAAAGTGTATATTAGTACTCACTATACAATAAATATAAATCTTACAATAAATATAAATCTTAAAAGATGATAAATATAAAAATTGTTGTTTATTTATTGAGATCAATTATTTAAATATCATAAATCAAAGAATGTACAAGCTAGATTTCTCATAAACTCTCTTAAGATTAAAACAATGTAGACAATGTTGAAGTTTAATTAACAATTAATACACAAGAGACTATAATTTCATGCTAAAGAATAAGAATTTTAATTTTATTTGATAATGATATTACACTGTAGTATTATATGGTCTATTTACAATTGTATATTTCTGATTGGTTGAAACATTTAACTAAATAGTTTGTACACATTCGTATATTTGATTTATTTAATTTACTTTTTAATGGCACTCATTTGAGGTAAAATAATTCGACCAATGTATGAATAATTTAATATTTTGTTATTTTAACGATATAGTAAAAAATAAATTAATTTACTATTATCTCCACTACGTATTCTATTTTTCGTAAAAAAACGAAGAAGTAGAACTCTTTTACTTGTTAAATAGAAAAACTAACTTAAAATTGATAATTGTGTTATAAACTTATTCTTAAAATTTCATATGCATAATTTTTGCTAATAAATATAATTTAATTTTTTTTATTTTACATTTACCGGGTATATATTATCTTTTGGAATGACAAGCAAGTAATAGTAATAATTAAACTAACAGTTATTAGAATTAAAGACAAATAGAAATCTGTAGATCTTTAACCAAACTTTTAAGTAATAAAATATTACGCTGTAGATGTAAAATATATTATACACATTTTTATTACATTGGCACATGTGAACTCGCATTTTGATATTTATATGGTACTTTTATAGCGCTAATAGATTTTTATAACTATAATGCATGTCAATTGTTCTACCTACATAAACTATAAAATATTTTTTACAATTATAATATTTGAAAATGTTCAAATTCAATTTTAGTACGATAAATATAACAATCATTAATTGAATAAATATAATTAATCAATACTTTTTACAAACAATTTTTTTCGTACAAATAAAAAACTATATTATTTTTTATACTGTTTAGGAAATTTCAAAAATATAAAAATCTTACTGCATAACGTTCTCTATTCTAAACTGCTTGCATGCTAAAACAAAGTAACAATAAATAGTTCAGTTGAATACTTCCAATTACAGTATTCATTTTATTTTAATATATTGGCTCCAACGATAGCTTCATATTCTAATATCCGATTGTGACTTTGACGGTCATGCTGTCCAAATGTTGTGAGGCAGGAGTAAAAATAATTCCAAAACAACAAGAAAATTTATATGTCGACGTTTCGAACTTTTATTCTCAGTTCTTCTTCAAGACTCGAATTGTTCATTTTAAAATTAAGTTAAATTTGTATCAACTTCGTAAACTGTACGATTCGTACGTTTCTTGGGTGAAAATTTGGACAGCATGGTCGTCAAAGCCACAATCAGATATTAGAGTATTCATTTTAAGCTATTGAAAAGCCGAGAACCTGTTCTAGCGAATAGTCAAATAAATACAAATCTATTTGGTAGAGTTCTGCTAAGTCGCGTAATTGGCTAAAACTTAACATCGAGTAATATTTGTCCAGTATTTTTGCCGTGGGTTCACTATTTTGTGGTCTTACTGGAAATCTGTAAACAGAAAGCCAAGAATAAATATTTTGATTTAAAATAAAGCAATCTCTTTATTTTTAATAATAAAAAATAACTTTATAGGTTACGCATATAAAATTTAAATCTATATTTACATTATTGTACTAGCATTAATTCTTTCTAATACTTCAGTCGCATCTTCTGCAAGTGTTTCGTATTTGCTAACAAGATTGTAATTGATTAAACATGGATGGCACAATTCAGCGATGGATTCCCAATGCTCATTTCGAGTCCCGTTTTCATTATCTTCCGTTATAAAATCAACAAACTCTCCAAAAGTTACATCATCTCCTTTTTGCAGTGATTCTTGAGTAGGGTTGTACCTATATTTCTGTAAATAAGTATTTATTTTTAATTTATCTTAGGAATTTATCATTCGTAATGGAAATAACCGTAAAAATTTATTTTAATTGTTATTATTTATAGTAAAATTATTATCTGGAACTATTTTCGTAATGTGTAAATATATAAATAGTGGCATTTACTAAGGATAACAACTTTAATAGAAACTCTCTAGCTTCGAAAATATTTGAGATGTTCAACGAACATCGTTACATGAAACAAATTACGAAGCTATTTGAAAGAAACAAAAAAAGTGAGTTGAAAGACGAACTATCCCGTACGATGATACCTTTATTATTTTTCTGCCGAAGCGTGACTGAAAGTATGAGGGACTTCTTTCACGTTTCGACTCAAATTTATTTCTGTAGGCTGAGAGCAGACGTTCGAGTGGGTGCCTAACGACTATCAGTTTACTGTAGGTAGCCAGTTTTTCCTCAATCTCGGGCATTGTGAAGTTGCTAAGACGCTTAAAGGTGCTAGAAGCGTGCGCTAAATCCGCTGGAATTTCCAGCGGCGAGCTTCCTTTCCATTTTCTAGTAGCGACCATCAGCACGCGTTTCCAATTCGTGCAAGCTACCTGTGCACGAAATTTAACTTATTAAAATAATTTTTCTTATTTAAATTGATAATATACACAATGATACTATTGCTATTGATATAAAGTGACATTCGTGTGACACGTGTTTTATAAATAAAAAGATTATTCTATTTTAATTTTATTATTAGAGTATAAGTATTTAAAAAAAATAAGAATCTAGAAATACTCAATATTAAGATACAATTTTTCATTGGTATATAAAGTTGTTTAAATTGCACTATTATCGTATCATATATTAATCTCAAAAGAGAAAATGAAAAGAAAATATTATTTCTTATTTTCTTTCGAATTACTTGAAGTAAAATTAACAAGGATTCATTTATCTTAAATAATTTTACATTTTTATATATAATACTCATTTATATTATTTGTCAAATTATAATAAATTTACTTAGAAACAAAATTCATGCGAGTATATAAAAGAAAAAAAAAGATTTTGGTGAGACGAATTTTGTTTCGGTTTAATCTTTTTGCTATAATTAGATTTTTTTAAATCACCTTAGGTACGTAACAGTAAAGTAATTTGTGTTCTTCATCTACTAGAAGATTACGGAATTTATCAGGATCCTGGAACGTTGGAATTGGCAGATTTTTTTTTATTTTATCACATTTAAATTGGAGTCGTTCTTGGCGGTCGAGTAACGTCGACCTCGCCAATGCATTGGGGCCTGACCATGAATACAAAGACCCATCATTGAAGTCAAACTTTTCGTTAACATCGATGTCACCGCCATTTGCAATGCGGTCCCAAACTTCTTGAGTAAAAGCAAATCCATATAGCGTAAACGTATGAATGACAAAGACTATCAGTATCCATTTTGTCATCGTAAAGTAAAACACGTCGAATTCATTAATATTGTTTCAGAATTTTGGTCATTACCTGGAAAAGTATTTTCATTCATTCATTTCACAGGCCATAATTTATAATTTATATAAATATACTAAGTTTATTTTAATAAAAGCATTTTATAGACGACCCACCACCAAATATATTTATATATAAATCTTTATAAAAGTATAGAAGAATTTATTTTTTGTGAACTTTTTGCAAAATATAGTAGTATTGTTTTAACAGGTCTTGCTGTATTTGTCAGTTCGATCAGTTTCATGAATCAAATACCGTAAATTTTGATTAATGGAGTTCAACCAAGCGATTCGAAGAAGGGGCACAGGTAAGATGGAGAAAATCCGCCGTTTAAAAACATCGGACGCAACTCACGGAAGTGGGTCAACAGTTAACTCGTCGTCGTTTATAGAAGTAACACAGTTTTGAGTAACATTTTTTTCGAATGACAATGAAGGTACTTTCGTAATTTGAAACATGTTTATAAATTTTCAAAATAATGGGAAAATATTAAACAAAACTACAATATAAAGACTAAATTCGTATTCATTTTCGTTGTATTTTTGAATAGCTTAAATCTCTTTTGCTATGTTAAATATATATAAAAGACATGATTGTTCTTACGTGAAGTCAAGTATTGAAATTTCTATGAACAATTAAAATATAAATTGATTAAATTTTATATATGAATGGACTTCATTATATTGCATATGGTTGAGAGTCTCAGTATTATATTAAATATCAATGATCTATACAATATTGAATGAAAAGATGAAATATATAAAATAATTAAATTCAATAAATAATTGAATTTTTCATATAATAAGAAGAAGTAACCTTTGTTAGTTGGAAAATTAAATAATGAAAATAATTATATCGTAAAATGGTTTTCAAAATAGAATCTTCAAAAAAAGAAATTATTTTATTAGCAAAATCTCTTTTAAATAAATGAATTAAAAATTTGTACAGTGAGGTCAAGAACATGTTTGCGGCACATTCCACTTTTGTATTAGTTTTTAGTTCAACACGTGGTACAGAGAAGTTCGAGAACTACAGTTCGTGAGTATAATGCGACACGTTGTTAAACCTGTCAAGTAGCACTGCACCGGAAACGAAGATTTGTCAGTAACGGCATTGTTTTTTGATGACAGTGAAATTTCTGTTGTGACTTTAATGAAACATACTGAATTATAGTAAATAATATAGTAGTATAAATTGAATTTCTGTATACATTTGATTTAAATATTATTATTATTATTATTTAAAAAATACTTTTTTACTCATTCTTTTCTACTATTAGATTTATATTTAAATATATTTTTATGCTGAGTGATTTATTTCTATTTTCATAAGTACAAGGAATTAAATTTGAACTAATTAAATTAAGAAAGGATTGATATAATTGTAGTTATCTAAACATGTATAAGAGCAAGTGTAATTAAATTTTTACACTCATTCAAAATTGTTATTTAAAACTATACTTTAATGTGCATTTAATGACGTATAACTTGGAATTCAATGTAATAATTCTTATACTTATTGACGTCATACATTCTTTTACGTTGTTTTATTGTTTGTTCATTCTCAATAACATTCATTTTTGGAAATTTCCGCTTCAAACCGGTTATGAAATATTGACTATTTTGTAATTTACATGATTTTTTCAATTTTGTTTTTTATCTAATCCTTGATTGTAATGGAATGATCAAGGAAAAAAATTTCATCTATGCGAATGTATGATTGATGAACATAAAAACACTAGGAAATTATTGAATACATATAGAATTACACACACACACCCAGACACATATATATATATAAGTATATATATGTGGTGGTACTAAAAACGTGAGCCAAAAAGTTCAAGCGGTATCGTGACCTGACTTCAGTGACTCATAATAAGAAAAATAGCATGTTTCGAAACATGTTGAGGAATATTATTTTATAATTTATCTTCTGATTATAGTAAAAGTATCTAAATTTTGAGGCTTTTGTTTTCTTATTTAAATTTTTTGCTGCATGCTACTTTATAGATTTTTCTAACAAGGAAACAAAAATGTTTCCTGAAATGCTCAATCATATTTATATTATATATCTTGTTTATAATTTTGCATAGTTTACTAAACGATTTGAAATTGACTTTTCTTAATTTATTTACTATTGGTTGGGCTTTTTATGAATGATGAAACTAATTATATGTATACATAATATATGGTCAAAAGTAATACAAATTTTCTTATATGCTTGTGACTTCTATAGTGCGTAAATTCTATCGCGTACTCAATATAAATTTAATCTTAGATGGCGCTGAGATAATGTACACAGTGACAGGTCAAAATGGCATACATACTTATTATGCAGTTTTTATTTGCGTGACGCTAATACAAGATATATCAACTTCAAGGAATCGTGTCACATTCAAACACGTTCTGTACACTTTTAAATAAAAATTCTGAACTGTTTCAAAGAATACATATTTACTTTATTCCTCAACCTTATGAATTTATTAGTAATAATAATAATATGAATTGAAATATTTTAAGTCTAGCACAAAAGAAAAATCACTGGAAATAAGTTTCACTAATATTTTCCCCAATTTTATTCGAACATTTTTGACACTGTAAATGAATTGGTCTTTGATTTGATTCATTGCAACACAACAACTGGTAATAAAATAAAAATTTTAAATATCGTTATAAAATTTATAGCCACATTCACAGGTACTTGATATTATTTGTTTTCACATAAAATGCAAGAATGCGTTTATATGTAAGTAAAGACACTTACCTTGAACTTTGGTAGGCGGGGAAGCGGCTAAAGGTCCCCAGAATTTTGAATAAATCCTACGTGACAGAAGAGACAAAAGGCAGACACACTCAGACGGCCACCAGATTTTCAAATTTATTGCGGCGCCTTGGCAACTTGCCCACGCAAAATTCTCGCATCCGGCGCCCCGACGAACATTGTCGCCGACTATTTTTATTCATGTACGCAAAAAATGGTTCGTTATAAAAATGTATTTCGTGCACGATTATTCGTTCGAGGACGTCGTGAGCACGGTACGCATTCCTCTTGTACACGAAAATACACTGAACTTCGTCGAATCGCAGGGAGGAGACAGGAAAAACGAGCGTAAGATTTCAAGCAGCCGATCGAATGTAAAATCGGCTGTGACCGAGGATTCAAGATCAAGGCAGGCGCGGCGATACGAGCGTCGTAGCAGTCGACGATCGTCTTGCCGGGGGGATTTCTTGGAGTGGTCTGCGCATGCAGGCCTCTCCTCCGTGCGCGCACTTCACTCCTCTCTCTCTCTCTCTCTCTCTCTCTGTATCTCTTTCTCTCTCACTCCAAGCCGGTCTTCGCTGGCCGAGTAGCCTCTCAGCCAGATGTCCCGTCTCGCTCTTACTCCTCTACGTCCTTCTCTTTTGCGTCCCAAGAACGAGGAGGCCCCGTTTACACTGCCACCAGCGCGTACAATGCGTAACGTTTGCCACGTGAATCAACTGCTTCTTTGAGCATTTAGATTGAATGCCACCCTTCGATCTTGTGATTATGCTTTTTTATTAAAGTATTCAAATATTATCAAAAATATAGTTCAGACAACTGTGCTATTTGAAATAAATAAAAACGTTCTAATTACACTGATAAGTATGAGTCGATTAAACAATGAGTGATCTTTTAATATAAATTTAACAAACTTACGTTGTTCCAATATTTTTGAAGCAATTAAATATGTATATTCATCATATAGAAGAAGTGGTTGTAACAATTTAGAACAAAAATTACGTGTTTTCTTCTATTGACTTGCAAAAATTATTTTTTACGAAGTAAATAAGTAGGTGACCTACTAACGTTTAACAAATAAACACTTAAGTAATCATAAACATAATGATCGGAAAATCATTACTTTACAACAACGCAAGTATCAAAGAATAAGATTCAATAAATCATTATTTATATTTCACTAGCGCAATCTGTATTATAAAATAATTGTTGAAGCTGTACCTTGTATATTTTAATCAAACTGAAGGTGGCTTCGGCGTTGGGTACTGTATAAAGCGGGAGCTCTGCGAGCGCCTTAATTAACATTCTCGCTAATTTGGATGTTGATCCTACTTTTTCTTTACGACAATCGAAAGTTAAAAGTTTTAATAATATATTTTTTAAGTTTTGATATTAATCTATATTTTTAAGTAAAGTTACTGGAACCACCTTAAAACCAAGTGAAAGATTTCGATATTACTTTTTATTATTTTTACTTGTTAGAGATCATTTTTCGTATCGTGATTAAATATAAATTTCCTGTAGTGTTGATTTCTTTCGAATCGTTATTCTTTAGAAGGGTATACATTATACAGTAATTTGACAAATTGCTTCAATGAAAAGCGTATCAATATACATAAAAACCGTAATTATAGATGTCGTTAAGTTTTTATTATCTATGAAATTTTACTATGGAAAATACTCTTGTTTCACTTTACTTTCTACACGAGCTCTACATTTATGTAACGGATGTTTCTTTAAGGTAACAAAAATATATTAGCTTAGGCATAACAAGGAATCGTTCCCGTTTTGCAGTAAAACTAAGATATTTTTATATAGAAACAAGGTTTGTAAAAAAAGGTAATGATACCTCGCTGGTTTATTTTAAAATAGTTTGAGACGGTCTTTCACCTATAGGCTTCTGAGGCCAAAATCGCCTGAAAAAATGAATTAAAATATAATTATTAATAATAAAATATTAAATACTATAAATATAAATAATTTTTAAGAAAATAAGCCAAGGTAGAGATCCTTTAATCCTTTTTATCCTGAAACATAGTCTTTTAAAAAAAAAAAAAAAACTTCTGCATAACTTTTTTTGGAGACCGGTTGATGAATTTTTATGGGTCGAAGTGTAAATTATTTGTAATACACCCACCTGTAGTACGAAGCTTTGAATTTTGAAAATTTTTTCATTACGTATGTTTTTTATATAAAAACCATTTTTTGTCCTTAATTTTTTCAATTTGTATGGTTTTTTTATATAAACGACATACTTAATGAACAAATTTTCAAAATTTAAAGCTTCGTACTATAGGTGGGTGTATTACAAGTAATTTACACTTCGACCCATCAAAATTCATCAACCGGTCTACAAAAAAAGTTACGTAAAAGTTTTTTTTTATAAAGGACCATGTTTCAGGATAAAAAGGATTAAAGAACCTCTACTTTGGCTTATTTAGTTAAAAATTAGTTGTATTTATAGTATATAATATTTTATTTTTGATAATTATAGGTGTAATACCGCCTTAAGATGCATTTATATTCACGATTTTTTCATTTTGTATTATAAAAAAAAGTAAATAAATAAACTTTAGTGATGAGATATTTAAAAAATGTGTTACGCGGTTATGATATGTAGAGAAATTATTATAAAAATTATGTATAAAATTACTACTTTATATTCAGCTGATACCAAGAAAAAAATTGCTTCCTGAACTTCATAAATTTTAATGACAAAACAAATTCTTCCTTCACACTGTTTACGCAAATTCGAAAAGGCGTTAGTGTATGTTGAATAAAGAATATTATACGCAAAATCAGATAATTGAAACTTGTGTGATTGTCCTACCCGTTTCATATGGGAGGAAAAGTTGGCTCTTGTATAGATGATCCCCCTCACTTATTTTTATTCTTATAACTAAAGGAACAGCTAAAAATAAAATAATATTTAATATTTTATGAGGCATATTAATTAATTATACCAATTTTTTCTACGAATATTCGCAATAAAACAAACATATATTAGTTTCGAAAATATACGTCAGAAATGTAAATACATTATTGTTCTCAAATACCTATATACGTGTGTGTGTGTATTTGAGGAGGAAGAATTAAGATAGGATTAAATGTCTCAATAATAATACATTTAATTAATTAGGGGGCTGTGCCCGTTACGTATCTTGCTGCGCTCTACATGTTAACACATTATCCTACTCCTTGATTCGCTCGTAACACCACCCCAACTCTATGTAAACGAAGTTTTGACATTATAAGCACGATGGTTTTATTGTTATCTTCAATTTTTGTCTCTAATATTTTTGTATAAACTAAAATTCTGTGAGATTATAGCAAAAAATTGTTCATTTTCGATGTTTTTAGCTGTTAGAAATCGATTTTATGGGCTTAGCTCTTCAGAAATTGATTGTACGAAAAAATAGTAAAGGAAAGAAAGT
>JAYJLV010043620.1:0-22279 GCA_036873485.1 Torymus texanus
CGAAACGCCTTGGTAAAAATGGGGAATCTTTACCTTCCGTATTCCGAAAATCCCTCGGAACAATTAGGTGAAAATAATATTCCTCCCACCTACGTGGTGGTACTAGCTCTCTTTGGCCGAATAATATTATATTATTTAAATAAAATGTAATGTTGTTCCTATTGTTCTTTTCCAATAAAGAATTCAAATTAAGTTTACTGCTTCTAATTTTTTATTTGTTTTTCCCTATCTCAAAAACACAACTAATTTATTTCCCAGGTATGATTTTTTGTTAAGAAATATCCACTTTGACTTGAGTTTGAAGAACAAAAATTATTTTATTTATTAAAACATTAGTAGTAAGTAATTTACAAAGTTTATTTCACAATGTTGAGCCTTTTTCTGATTTTTTCATAACATCTTTTAATGGTGGTAGAACCTATAATTAATTTCATTCATTTCATTTATTCTGTATATATAAAAATAAATAATAATTATGTTTAGAATAATTTTTCTTTCACTGTCCTTTTTATATTATTGCAGGCCCCTTTATAATATATTACGGTCACGTTAGGACAAGGCTAGTTCGCGCAAATTGCTTCAATATAGATTTGTTTTCTTTCAATTTCGATGTATCGTTTCATTCAATAAGGCCCCTAGTTCAGTAATTAGTTTCCACAGGCTCTTTTTGTCAAGACATGGATTAACTAATCTTAAAAATGCTTAAAAATTTATCTTTTTCTAAAACTGTTTTAGAGTTGTATTATTCATAATTTTTATATACTATCTTGATTACTTATAATTTCCTATAAACATGTTCTTAATATAAATATTTACAAAGTTACAGGTATTACAGGAGACATTAGAAAATACTTTATTAAATAGTATCAAAGACCTGCTTAGCTTACAGGAAAGTTTGTAATAATTGATTAAATATTTCTACATTAGCCCTATCGTTGATGATATTTTATATTGGTAATCCCCTTCTCAATGTACGTAATAAAAGTATTGCAATTTGGAATCGCATACTAATTTTTGCATCATAATGTTTTTATTTTTTTAAAAAACGATCTAGTCTCGTAAATTGTTTCTCTTCCTCTAATAAACCATTAAAATCAAAACAAAAGGGTTTTTAAAATTTTTTAAAAATAGCAGGCTGATAGAGAAATAATTTAAATAAAAGCACCCGATGTAAAATGAATTAAAACAAAAATGGAACTTACTTATAATAATTTATAATTTACCAATACACGAGAAACATGATCTCATCAACTCTCGACGTAAAAAATATCCTGTAATATACCTCCCAAACGATTGTCCCCGCATATATTCTCCGCTTTAGGGTACATATAACTCGAGTGCTCTCCAAACAAACAGGAAGAGAAGGCAAAAGCAATCATAAACGATCCTCTCTCGATAGCATCCCGATCGCCGCTATACCTCGCGCAATACGGCAATAAGCCCGAGCCCTTCCCTCGTACGGGCGCATAAACACCGCCTAAACGGAGGAAATTGTTAATTTTCGCGTGCCGAAAGCCGATAATTACACACGCACAAACAGTGCGCGTATATATATCGCTCGCAGCGGCCACTTCATCACGATGGGCGGGGACACTCGCGAGATTCATTCGCCACTGATAATAACGACGTGCAAATGGATTTTCCCGGTGGAGGACGACGACGACGACGACGACGACGAGCCAAAGACAAAACGTAGCCGGCGAGTTATCCCACGGTACGAACTCCGTGACTTAATTGATCGCCTTATAGTTAGCCTGCCATTTAATTGTGCTGCAATTAAGCCGAGCGCACCGCCTCGGTGCTCGTAAAGTTGATCGCGGACTATGTGTGTGTGTATGTGTATATAGGTACAAGAGAGAGCGAGAAGCAAAAAGGGGAGAGACTCCGCGCGCGCGCGCCTCGTGAGCGCCGGAAGGCGTGACAACCGGGTTTGGCGTGTGTATGTATGCATGTGATGCTTGTAAGTATATAAAGAGTCACTGTTGTATTCTCCAGGCTTGAGAACGAAGCGATCGCGGATGTCGAATTTGTGTATATTGTTCAGTCATTCATTGTGCAAAGTTCAGAATGCTTGATTATGTTGTTATTGTAATAATGTATTTGAATTGTTTTGTAATTATAAATTCAATTAAAATATCACAAACAGATGGGCATTTTTTAAAGCGAATAGCACGAATACACTTGCTGCTAATGGATAATATTAATCTATTGATATTTTCTTTTATTCACCTACAAGAAATTTTTGTTTTATTGGTGTACTTATTTTTTTTATTGCATCATTCATTTTACTGTAATCAACATGTTCAGTTTTTATAGTGAATCTACATGCAACAAATAAATAACTAATTCTACCGTTCACACAGTTGATTAAAGATTAGCATACAAGGTTCATTTTACTTTCAATAATGTAGGTAAAATAGGATTAAAGAAAAGGTTTTTCCTTTTGTTAAAGTGGGATTGGCATTACACTATAATATATTTTAACAGATTTAAAACGAATGGAGTTTCTACTTTTTCTGAAAATGAGTTTCTCGTTTTTTAAAGGACTGTATGGACAAAAACTCCTTTTTGTAAAGGAAATTCTTCTCTTTTCAATGAAATTTTAACCTTTTAAAGTAGCAAAAACTACACATCAAAATGGTTAAATTAACTTTGTTTTTCCTCAATTTCTCAAATACAAGGCATTCCAATACTTATATATTTCACTTGATTTCTCAATTTGGCGTACCGTAATGAATTATTGGACGCTTGCGAACATAGCGGCAGACAATACCCAAGCCAAACACATGTCCCAAAGCTTCATACATTACCGATGACTTATGGAACTCGAATAAGTACATCCGTCGCATTGTGGAAATCATTAGCATGCCGGATTGAAGCTACACTCGCACGCGGACATGCAACTCCGAAGTCTAAATCACGGAGGATCCCGCGTTCGCCTCTCTCTCTCTCCCTCTCTCTCGCTCTCTCGCTTAACCGCGAAACATTTGCACGTGAAACGTGTCTCGGTACCGCAAGCGCAAGCGCACGGGCACACACACTCGGCGTCATCGGGCATTAATTACGGAGCGTGAATTATTAATTGTCTTCGAAGGGGTGCGCGCATCAAAGCTCGCTCGCTCGCAACCCTCTCTCTCTCTCTCTGTATCATCTGCCATATTTCAAAAAGCCGTCGCCCCGCATACAGGATGTTATCACTCAGCTCTCGGCTCGACCACAAAGCGATCGATATAAGCGGCCACAAAAGTGTGAGATTAACTGTTAAACGAGGATTGCAATAAAATGATATAATATTGCTGATGAATATATAGTGAATTTTAATTTTCTTCCAAATGAAGACACCTAAAACAAAACACGTTTTGGATTTTGTATCGTATAAATAATTATTCGAATGATGAAATCTTTCGGTTTCAAAGAAGACTGGCGCTAGCTCATTCAACAGCAATATTTTTAATAATGTTTTTGGAGTGTTTTATATTATAAAGAATAACTTGAGCTTCCATCTAAATTTGTGTAATTTTTAAGTGATTAATGGTAAGAAATTTTCATAAATTCATTGGAACGTCAAAAACATGTACTCCAAAATGTTTCCTTAAATATATTTTACACTAAACATTAGTAAAATTTATATTTCTTAATCGTAAAAGGCCTGGAGGTTAAATATCTTAACTAATGCTTTACGAGAAGCTAAAATTATCACAACTAACTTTGTTTCTTCTCGGCGGCTTGTGTATATATACAAGTTTATTCAACGAATGTTACAAATACACATTTGAGACGATTAATTAACATACACCCTGTAACTCTGCTTGATCTTTTCGTAAATAATTGAATACAACATTATGCTAACAATTCACTTTCTCGCTTATCTAGTTGAAAGGCTTTACATCGATCCAGACGATGTTTAAATTCACCCAAGCTACGCGCTTCCTCCAACCTTTTATATACTCGAGAAGCTTTGAGGGAGACGTCGGGTATTCTTAAATATTAATTAACACCTAAATTATTTCTCTACTGGGAAATGCACAGTTCTAAACATTTCCGCAACGCGTCTGGGGATTTCTCTTATACTCCGAGATTTACTTAAGCGTCCCGCAAATTTTGTTTGGGAATTCCAACCCTTGCGAGAAGAGCTATCTGTATCAAATATTTATACTCAGTATTCTAATTTGTATTTGACATGTAGACTGTCATTAAAGCGATTTTTTTTCTTTGCAGGTTGCAATTAAGGTCATCGATACAAGTCGAATAACGAATGAATATATTAGCAAAAACTTAACAAGGGAAGCAAAACTTCTTTCAATGCTAAATCATCCAAATATCGTCAGACTTTATGAAACCATACAGGTAAGAGATTGAATTCAACCAAAATTAATTATCCTTTTTAAATGATTCATATATTAGAAAATTGTTTTCCTCAACTATGATATTTGTTTTCTTAAAAGCAACGAAACAATAAGTAATATTAAAGTAACTAAATCTTGTTAAACAAAAAAAATAAATGTCAAAAGTACAGAATAATGCATGTATTATTTGTTTTTTTTTTTAGTTGAATCGATAAAATTAGTCCGACAACTTGTAAGAAGGTCGAAGAAACATTGTTATCGAGAACGAAACTAAGTTCTAAGCGTCATCTTCTACATATTGAAAAATCTCTAAAATCTTATAAACGTAAATAAATTCTGACAACTTTAACGTATAAATAAAAAATGCATATCATTTAAATTAACTTTATCGACGCGTTATTTGTGCATATAGATTGTATTTGTTTAATCAAAAAATCTGCTATAAATACAATATGAAACTAATCGATACTTTTGTCTCACTTGTTTCTATTATATATTATTAAACAAATAAATTTTTTGGTTTCGTAATAATAACTGACTTTTTGTATCACACATGATTTACCATTATTTATTTATGCATCAAATACGCAAAAACGCAGTTCCTTCTTCAACTTCATATCGCCAATTCTCTCAGACCTCTATGATAAATTGTGATACTCAAGAAAATCCTTAAGGCCTGCACAATTAGGACAATCCATCTTCGAGGCTTTAATTAAATATGCCATTTGGTAAAATTTATAAAGACTCTTGGGATTTAAGGGTACCGATTGAAGAAAGTTGTTGAGCTGAACGGCTTTACCCGGCGCTGTATATTCACGATGGAAACATTTCCGCATGAATTAAATTTACTTTTACAAAATATATTTATTTACTTACATTTGAAAAGCTTTTTTTATAAGAATTTTTTGATTAAAATACAAAATGGAAAAATTAATATCTGCATATTCGCAAAAACATTGAATCGTTGTTATTCTGAAAACATAAAAATACATGCGATTCTGTGATTATTTAAATTGATGTTTGTTCTTTATACTTTTTAACAAAGCAATCAAATTTTTGTACAGCAAACAATACCATTCATACCATTTAATCTGGAAATCAAACACATTTGACGAAATATCAAAACCAGTAGATTATAGGTCTCGCGTAGAAAATAAAAGGGGAGTGCTACTGTGTGAATTTGAGTGATTTACAAACGCGGGATGGAGAGAGAAAGAGAGAGGGGCGGAGAATGAGGGACGTGGTGAAAAAAGGTCGTGAGTGAACACGCGCGAGCGCGTGTGCACAGAGACGAATCCAACAAAAGCTCGCTTTAATTAGCTTTGACGTTTTTTGCAAGCTTTGAACGTCGAGTTTGTTGTCAATTTTACGTGTCCAACACGGGGAACAAACTAAAAAATGCGGGCACGTGTCGTGCGCGTATACGCACCAAAGCGTGATGGGAATTCGCGTTAAAAAGCTTTTCTCTCGCTCGCGCCTCTCTCTCTCTCTCTATCCCTCTTCCTGTTCCCCTCTCTTCGTTGTTTATACGTCATGCAGCAAGT
Organism: Torymus texanus; assembly: GCA_036873485.1. Classification (NCBI taxonomy): domain Eukaryota; kingdom Metazoa; phylum Arthropoda; class Insecta; order Hymenoptera; family Torymidae; genus Torymus; species Torymus texanus. The sequence goes on from JAYJLV010043620.1 coordinate 5,891, forward strand.
CCCGGGCTAAGCGACAATGAAAAAAAAAGAGAGAAATCACCAACATTTCCCTTTGGCGTTTCGCCTGCACATTTGTGCACAATATGGAGAGAGAGCTTTGACTTGTTCTTGCCCTTTTAACCCTCTCTGCTTGCTCTCTCTCTCTCTCTTTCTCGGTAGCGCGAGAGAGCGTTACCTTCATAATTGAAAAAATATTCGACCCTCTGGGTGAGTGCAAAGGGTGCAAAGGGTTCGCTCATTGCGTGGAGATGAGCGCGCCCTTTTCGAGTAATGAAGCTTCGCGAGCGTCGACGCGTTGCGCGGGACATATGACGAAAGTGAAGGAGCGGAAAAAATCTGATGGAACCTTGGTAGTGTAGGATTTAAAACAAAAATGGTGGAATCATTTATTTAAAATTAAATTAGCAAATAATAACAGCACTGACTAAGTATTATGTAATAAAATAATAATTCTATGGTTAAAATAAAATAGAAGAGTATCCGTAAATAAAATTTGCATAGAAGTTGAAAACGAAATTTTAAAGAGAAATGTGATATAGAAGTACGAATGATACGCACATTCATATAACCTTCCAGCACTGAGCTTTTAAAACATCTATAACAACGAAAGCGTGGTGACTCGAGATTCTCGCCAAAAAGCGAGATACCTCGCAAAAATACTCTAAAACCGAACTCATCTCGATCGCTCAATTTATATAAAGGATAAAATGCCATGTTAACTTTTTAATACTTTAATTATATACCTTATTATAGCAATTCACATTCCTTCTATTAAAAATTAACCTGTAGTTGACATGATGCACTTTGAACTATAGAAAACAAAGCTATAGTAATAAGCGATAAAAAATGGTCCCGTCAATCTTCCATCGTCTCCAACTAAATAACCAGTTGCGCACACAGGCACAAAAGTGAAGAGAAAACAGCCGTAGGGAGTGCGAATGAAAGGCATGTAGGGTGACAGCATGTAGGGTACGAAAATCTCGTAAAAGGGACGACGAGCCTTTATTGCATATCATTTTCACGTCATAATCTTCGCGACGTTGAGAAGAAGGAAAAAACGAGACGAGGAAGAGAACTCCAAAGTTTTTCGCGCGCGCAGTCTTACCGCCTCGCATAACTTTCTTTCTTATAGCGTAACGCGCAATTGTGCCGGCGTGTAATACCTATATATATGCGTGATGAGAGTGTGTAAGAAAGAAGGAGAGAGAGAGAGAGAGAGATTCTTGGTAGCATCTGCAGTCATGCGTTCGTGTAGGAGCGTTATAATCCTCGAGAATAATATACGTCGACGTGCGACTTTACCCCACTGATGATGCGTACGCACCATGTTTCCTCGACATATTATATAAATGTAAATAGGGATTTGCACTGTAAAAAGAAATTAATGTCTCTTTTAGGTATGTAAGATTACGTATTTAACTGTTTCATGTATCTTAAATCTTAATGTAATCCATATTTCCAAAATAAATTTGAAATTTAAAGTTTATATGATCGGTATTGAAGTATGTTTAAAAATCTAATAATGTAGTTTATTTATGACAAAGCATTATGTTAAATTTCGAATTGAACGCTATAACAGCATTATAACTTTCTTTTCTCACTTAGAGTAATCTTATCATCAAAAAAGCTAACTTCACAATACATTGTCTATGTTTTTAGATTTATGTGAATTTCAAATTTCAATACTAAAATACTCCGATAGTTGATAATAATAATAACAATACGCTGGTGTATATTAAATAATTTTATTTAAAATCATTTTGTTTAAAATAAAAAGTTTATTTTACTGTTTCCCTCTGTTCCGTTAAAATTGATTACTTCTTTGCGAACAACATAGTCCTGATGAAAGGAATCTCATAATTACGAAAAAACCTGCAGTACGAGAGCAACACAATAGACAGATAATTCGTATTTAATGACATCTTTGAAATCAGTCAGTATTCAATAATTTGATTTCCTTAGAGTCTTCATTTACTTCAACTAAAGCTTTGAATCGATTTCAAGATGCTTTCATATGTAAATCGCTCACAGTATTTTTACTTGACGTGCAAATTTATTTTAAAACAAATCGCTTGCCGCCGTTAATTAATCATAATACTGTAAAAAGCTCTTACTATATAAAAACGAACGAAACAATTATTACTATTACTCTACACCTTCATCATATAAAAAATATAAAGCTACTTATATGTGTATCAGGCACGCCAAGTTTTCAAACTATAGCCGCAGCAAGCATTACATACATTGATCCGACAACAAGCCCGGGCTACGCTCTCCATCTTATATACATATATATTCCTATACATACGTGTATGTTTCCTATCCCGACAGTGCGGCCCCGTGTACTACCTCGTGACGGAGCTGGCGACTGGCGGCGACCTGTGCAGCCACGTGCGCAACCAACCCGAGCGTCGACTCAGCGAGACGATCGCTCGCTTCTACACCCGACAGCTGGCGGCGGCCCTCCGGCACATGCACTCCAGAGACATCGTGCACCGGTGAGTCTGTGCCCACCTTCTTTTTTTCTTTTTTATCTACACCCTTCGCGTCTCAACCCTTCTTCTCTCTCTCTCTCTCTCTCACACGTCTTCCGGGAGAATCGTTTTCCGGCGGATGGTGCGGGGTTCGATGCCGCTCTCTTTGTGTTTTTCTCTCGAGCGACGAACGTAATTAACGAGCGCGCGGAGCCTTTTTTGTCTGCGCGGGTGAGAGAGACCGCACGATATATAGTCGATAATGAAGAGGGTACAGAGAGAGAGAGAGAGAGAGATAGGCAAGCGTGATGACGGTAATGGAAGGGTTGAACAACGCGCGGGTTCGGAGGATGGAAATCCATCGGTGAAGTGTGAATTATTTGTGACGCGAGGGTTCGATATGACCATGCGCGTGTAATGCCATTAATATGTGGATAGCTGCGTAATTATCTTAGCATTAAGAATTTTTTGTCTGGCTGCTGCTGAATTAACTGTCTGTCTATCGATTACAGATTATACTTTGATACATCTAATGAATGTTCTTTATAATCTATTTTTATATTATAAAAAGCGTACATCGAGTTCAAACAAAAAATATTGTTAGAGGTACCTCCCAGTTTCTTACTATTTATTACGAAATTTCTATTCTCTTCTGATTGGTATATATTATCACCAAGGAATGTAAAACTAACTCCACGTTATTTATTCGTTTATTGGTTATAATTTATTTAGTCAGGCGTTATACAACATAAGCAACTAAATGATTGATCAATAAAAAAAATATTATGTTCTACGGCACAACATTTTTTATTATTAAAGCTATATTTTCTCTTCGAGGTTTTAAGTTGACACGCATAAACGTGACATCTGTATAGATCATCCATAACTCGCACCTGCTCCCTCACAATTCAATTAGTATCTATTTCCTAAAATAAAGTTTTCACGCACCAGCACAAAGTAGTACAAGAAGAGAGAGAGAGAGAAGCATTTTCCCTTTTGAGATGGCAAAAATACAATAAGAGTCCCCTCGCGCTCCTGTCATAAAGAAAGCGGGAGCGCCGACGTTACATGTTAATATCATCGTGAATTATAATCGTAAGTCATTTCTAATACGAGGAGAGAAAAAGCAATCCACACGCGCGCGAGCCGAAAATATTCAATATAATCTGAAAGACGACACGAGAGCCCGGTGTAATGCATTAGGGGAGGAAAGCGGATTTCGATGCGCACACGCACACGACGACGTAAAATAAACTTCAGGCGCCCCTTCGAGAAAGTAGAAAGAGAGAAGGAGAACTGCTAAAGGTACACTCGATGTCGAAAAGACCGAAACCTGGGGAGGAGTTGCTCGAGTGACACATAATAACCCGAACACGTGACGCTCGAACAGCAGAATCTGCAGGCATTGATGTGAAAGCCAAATTGTGTAAAATTGAAAATATGACCTTTTTTGAATAGACAGTAATGATTGCTGTGAAATAAATTATTTCGGCAATGGGTAATATATAGTTTTTAACAGATGGTGAAATAAATGTATTTCTCTCATTGGTGTTTTAAAATGGAAAAATGTTATTGGACACATACAAATTTAATTCATCGAAAAGAAGAAAGTTTTTTTTCAACTTTGGGAATTTTTTAAAATCATTTTGATATTAATATTTTTAAAGTTATATAAAATAAAGTTTTGCTTATTTTTATTTCCCTTAACAGTTGTTGCTGTATTTCCAATAAACTACCTACTAGACTAAGCTAAAAATCGCAGCATGGAACGATCGCTAGTAGTAAAAGAAAGATACAAGCAACCATGCGCTACTGACTTCATGAGACCGAGACCTATAGTAGAAAAGATAGAAAAGAAAGGAAACGTGCGGGCAACAGAGTCGTGACGCGACGTGTGTAGGGTCATGCGAAGGGCCATAAATTCAAAGGGACGAAAGGGGAACAAGAAGATTTGCGTCGTATATATGTACAAAGCGGGTGACGGTGCGCGCGTAGAGCTGGCGCCGACTTCACTCGCCCTCTCTCCCTCTCTCTCTTTCTTTCCCTTCCGGCTGGTTGTCGCGGGTGAAGGCAAAATCTCAATCTCGGATGTGATGTTGATGGATCACCATTTTGATGGGTTGCATCGTTCACGCAACAAGATATTTATGCAGTGCACGCCTAGTAATATTCGTCAATGTGTTTAACTCTTCTAATCAATGCACTTTATAGAAAGTGTAAAATTCCTGAATATATTAATTCAATTGCAGTACTAAGCTATTAATAGGGTGGCAGTGGGTATGAAAATAATGGTATGGGTTCTTCTATCTATTTTCTAAGTCGGTGGCTATTTCAAGTAGATTAGAGTTTATCAGAGAATTAACGTTTTTTAAAAAGCGCAGAAATATGTTACTTTCACTTTTCTTAAATTTTTTAAACGAAATAATTTATGTGAATTTTTAAAAAAAATACTAATAACTCTTCAATGCCTTACAAAAAAAAAATGGAATCATAATCCGTATAAAAAAGTAATCTCTAATTTTTTATTGGTATTTCCACCTTTGAGATTATTTAGTAATAATTGTTTATTGTATTAATTACAAGAACATACCGTCTTCTATAATCAAGTACTTATATAGATTTACTATATTAACATTGTTAAAAGAAATAGCATATAGTAAGAAAAAATATATACATTTTTCTGATAAATAATATATTAGAGAAATATCTTTTTCATTATAAAGTTATCCCAAAATTGATTCAATAATATTATCAAGTATACGTAAATTGCCTCCAACACCTACATTCAGATTATTCACGTTATTCTCCAAAAAAAAATATCCGTATTTACGATGAAGCGACTCTTACATCACATCGTAAAAATAACGTTTTAACGAAAGCAAACCGTGCCAGTGCTTTTTAACTCCGCTATACGGCAGAGGTCACGGTTATCTCATACACCGAGGGAGTAATAACGGAACGGGAGATTAGCACCGGACTCGTCCGCTCACTCACTCGATTAATGAGATTCCGAAACGCGGGCGCGACCTACGCGCTTTCTCGCCATTATATGAACTCGCCCAGCTTGGCCATATACATATATATACAGGTATATTGTTACGCGGCTACGGCGGTGATACGAATATCGCGCAGAGAAAGCGCGAACCGTAATAAAATTACTCGCGCGCGAATCGGAATTCAATTTCAACCCGCGCGCTCGATGCGAATTTATGGCTTCGATTGCGTATGTCGAGCTCGTATTGTTACCTAATAATTTATTTTAAAATGATTTTGAGCTACTCCTGATGCGTACATGAATATATTATATAATATAATAATATAACAATATTAAAGGGTGTTTCAATTTTTCTTTTTTTTCAAAACATTTGTCAATTCGTATAAAGTTTCAATCGTTGCATTATATCGAAACGCTTGTTAATTTAATGATTCCCAAGTAATATGATGCCATGTATGGATGGAACGAGCATTTGAACGTTTTCTTTAATAATTTCCAAACAATATATTTTGATGGAAAACAAGATGTATTTCAATAAATAACATTTCAATTATGTAGTCTGATATCCAGAGTGATACCATATAGTATATATACTACTACCCTGAGTTCATTTTCTTTGTACGGAATATCGAGCCTAAACGTGCTTCCGGAACGTATTAAAAAAAGCGGTAAACAAAGAGAGCAAACCCAATTGAACGCGAGTGGCGCAGCGTAACCCCCTTTCATAAATTTAATATCATCGCGCAAACATTGCCCTAATTCGAGTAGGTAGACAAAAGTTGCGATCCCCTCGCTCGTACGCACGCTCGCGGGAAGACAAAGCAAAAATGTAAAGCAGGTAGGCAATAAAAAAAAAACAACGCGGCAACATTAGCAGCAGCTCGCAACCTATATATATATATATATACACACACACACACACACACACACACAAAATACAGGCACACTCTCACATATATATACGCGCAACTCTTCGCATCTCCCCTTCTCGACGTTCAAGCTAACCCCGGGTGCGCGCGTATATAATATGCTAGCGCAAGAAGCGATGGTTAATGGTAGCACTCGCTCTCTCTCTCTCTCTTCGCTCTTCGTACTCCTTGCCATTGATCATATTTCACCGCGAGTCAGACGCGCACATCTCTGTGTAAGTGTATATATACGTGAACACGCGTATATGAATGTGTACGTATTTCGCGGGGCGAGGATTAATCTAACGATCCTTTCGCCGAGCTGCTCCTTCTTCTCACACGCGAAATGGCCCAGATTGCCTGCCTGCTGAGAAAACAATATCGGCGCGTAGGCGTCGCCACGGCGCGAATTTTCATACCTCGACGGGTATGAGTCATGCGGGACAAACAAGCTCTCCCTCTCTCTCTCTTATTCTCTTGCGCCTTGTTATTTATATAACGTGAAATAGGTGATTTGCGCGATGTATGAGCTAGAGTTTTTTTTTTCGGAAACCGAAACAATGTAATGCGTACACGCTGTTTAGAGGTTCTAGTACGGTTGTCTTCTATTCAAATCGAAACCGGATAGTTTTTTTTTTGCAAACGAAAGAGAGAGAGAGAGAGAGCGAGAAAGAGAGGGCGTAGAATAGCAATTTCTGAAAATGTTGGTGAAATGGATGGAGTTCACCTATAGTAATTTCACGAGTGGGAGTTGTTGAAGCAGAGCAAATGCAGGTGATGCATCGAAGAAGGTATACAGCAATTATTTTTCATAGATGCATAGTTGAGAATGAGATTCAATTTTGACACAAGTTTCATGTCTAACACGGAATTTGTAACATACTTTTTTGTTTAATTAAGATTTTGTAAGAACATAATATATAGAATATTTGTATAGTACTAATGTAAAGTAAATGGAGTTCTAACACAAATTTTAACATCTGAATCTCCGTAAAATAACTTTTGAATAATTATAAAAACACATTTACACTAAGATTATCACACATCCAAGAGTATATCTTAAGAACTAAATAGAAAGATAAATAGCTAAAGTTGCCGACAAACCGTCGTGTAAATGTAAAGAAAGGAAAAATGATATGTGAGGTAAGTCGGAGTTAGAGTGCGAAACAAATGTATAGTGACTTAGAAGATGAGAAGGAAGGAGAAAGAGAGAGAGAGAAGGCAGCAACAGCGGGCCTTCGTAACGGATTTTCCGCGATCGGCAACAGCACGTGCTCTTTGTGTAACTAGAGCGTATAGCCCTACAGACACAGGGCGCGTGCACGCGTGCCTCTTACATGCGCACGCATACACGCATACATGCACACACACACATACGAAGAATGAAAAGCGCGCGGATAATTGATCCGTCCTTTCTTTTTCTCCTGCTCTCTTGACCTGATCCTTCATCCGCCACATCTCTAACGGCTCGCGCGCACTCGCTGAATTCTCCTCCCTTTTCCCCTACGTTTTTCTCCCCTCAATGTGGAGAAGGGCTGCGCGCGCGCGCCAGAAAAAAAGAAAGGAAAAGCCTTTGTGCGCACCGTACACCGCTACTTGCTTTGATTTCTTGCCTGTGAAGTGTCGTGCGGATGGATAAGAAGGGCGAGATCTCAAGTATATATACGACGAAGGCGCGAATGAACGATATACATAGACGCTGTAGTGGTTTTCACGCAGAAATCGAAGTTCATTTTTGCCAGAACTTGTGTGCAGGCGTTATGGGCAGTTTTTACGCTGATTCTTTCGTTAAAGTCGACGCAATGCAACAAGAGAAAGATATTCTACTATCATCTCAATTGTTTGAATCTAAAAACATAAAATACAATTTAAGTACAAGAAAGTTTTTAATATGTTAAGTTAATTGAAATTGATAATTCCATTTAATAAAATTAACCCACAGTTAAACATCGTGATGAATGAATGACATAGTTAGTATTCAATGAAAATGTCTCATTCAGTTAGCGTACTTCGACGTAGAGCTCCGCGGACGTTAATTAATAATTCATTCGTACCTTCAAAGGGCCTTCCGATGCTCTTTATTGATCTGGCTAATCTCGAATGCACCAAATACCACTTTTAATTCGCGTCAAATAACACTTGAGTATATGATTTCTTTGATTATTCCATTTACATATCAATCAAAGTTGATATGTATCATTTGACTGAGTAGGTATCAAAAAGAATAACGTGTAATATACAAGGTGTCCCATTTTAATCGCCCACCGCCAGAAATTGGCAAAACATGAACTCGGAGAAAAAAATTATAAATACAAAAGTTTTCAAGATCAAAGTCGTTGGTACCATTAGGTGGTCCCCTTTGAACCCTAAAACTTTTGTATTTATCATTTTTTCTCCGAGTACATCTTCTGCTAATTTCTGGCGGTGGGCGATTAAAATGGGACACCTTGTATACTAAACTGATAGCGATCGCATCGTATACACATGTTAATCATATATGTATATATTTGGTTTTAATTCTAACCTAGCACATTGGAGACAGAGTGATCCCAGCGGCAAACAATTGTAATTACATAAAATATAATTAATATTTTAACATGAAAATTTTTCTACATCTATATTTGGAGGTTACTTTTAAAATTAATTCATGTTATTTATCTAAAATTTAAAATAGGATAGGGTAAAAACACTTATACTTACACTTTATTAGCTTGCTACTGTAATTAAATTAAGAACCCACCCTTTTATATTACGTAATAATTTCACTTCTCTCGTTCGTTTTCTCCAGCCAAATCTTCCCAAAATTTATACGAGCTCCGTGCGTAAAGACTCCGCATATACAAGAGCGGCACTTCACAGCCCATAATACAAATACACAAAACTCTGTCACCGCGGGCTCCCCGTTGAATTTTAAGGGCAGCAAAGAACCTCGACAGTAAATACGTTTGTGATAACTCGCGGACGTCCCCTCTCGCGTGCGGACCTCCTTGAGAAAAGTTGAAGGTTCGCGGCGGGATACCACGGTTCCCGGCGACTGAAGTGACTCCGCGCCCGCGTTCTGTATTTTCTCGTTTCCGCCGGCAGTTGACAGCCGCGCTGAGAGAGAGAGAGTGAGTATATATACGAGATAGGCGGAGGCCACGATTGTTTTTCCCCCGATAAAGCGCGAGAGGAAGTCCCCGTGCGCCCTGCGGAAATTACCCCGAAATTAATTTAAACTTTTGCTACCAACCATCGTGAGCAATGAGACATGTTGGAGGTTGGGGCGAGAGGGAAAGAGAGAGAGAGATAGAGTGCTATCTTCGCTTAGCACAAGATGAGATCGTTTCCAAAAAGGTGTCATTTCTTTTTAATTGATAAAACTGTTCGATGTGCGTTTTTATTCGATGTTTTACCATTATTGATGGCCCATTGTCCATAAATGTATAAAGAAAAACATGTTTGCTCTTACAGAATACTATAGAAAAAACATCAGATAGATCAAAATCTATTTAAAACCTACATTTTCATTTTAAACGAATTAAACTACACAATAAATTTCTATATTTATACCTAACTCAATAAGGAATCAATCATCTAATCACTTTTCAATACACCATCGAGGATCCCGTCGTCTCGATGTCGTTGACCCCATCGGAAGTTTCACGCGAAGAATAGACGCACGCACGGCAAAGCAGCTGCATCGAAGGGACAAAATGTTTGCCCACCTTTCGCCCCGAAGTCGTTCATCAAGACGAAGGCATCGAGAGACGAGCCTCGAGCTGCAACACGCTGTGCACGCGCTCGCAAGTAGTATATAAGCCTCCGACGTCGATCGTTCTACTCGTGCGCAACGGCGACAAGTGTTTGCCCAGGCGCGCGAAGAGTTTGTCTAGGATATAAGGCACGTACGGGGAAAACTCGGTACACGTAATTAGTGGCGCCAATCGAGAAGAAGCAGGTCGCTCGCACAACTCGTCTCGTGTGATCTTTCTTGGATGTGTATACGACTTCATGCTGCACTGTTCGATTTGATAAACATTTGGCGGGGATTAATGCTTTGGAAAATCGTATCAGGATGAGCCGAATAATGATTTTATTTGATACTTTTTATTAATATTCCTGAAATATGTATAGATCATTTTAGTTTACAAACATCTTAACCACTTAATTATTTAGTTTAAATTAAGAAATTCATTAAACACAATAAATTTAACAGTTCTATCATCTTGTATATGTTCCTTACTTTGAGCTATTCCTCGTTTAAACATAGCTAACCATTTTTTCGCCTACATTCAAACAAAGAAAACTGAAAAAATATGATACCTTAAAAGACGAAATACTAGGAAAAAGAAAATTTCGGAACTTTATAAAAAGAAAAGGAGGGAGAAAGGGATTTAATGCAGTATTTCTTGCAAATAGAATCAGAAACTGGCGTTTATCCTTCAAAAACTTGCAGCGGAGGAAAAAGAAACGAAACTTCCTCTATAATATATAGTCTTATCGAAAGCATACTATTCTTCTTCGATCTTGCCTCGCTTTTATTCCCTTGCAACTATGGCAACTACGAAGGAGCAGATGTGTGGATGGAGAAATGAAATTCGCACAAGAAATTGCGTATGGGCAGCGGCGGGCGCGCCTCTCCGGACTGAGAGAAACCGAAAGAGAGAGAGAACGTTAGAACTCCGGCAATGCTTGTTTTCTCGCACGTGATTGATAATGCGCCAACGATAACGGGGTGCTTCCATCGATTTAGCAAAATACTCGACTTCAAAGAATGTTGTATAGTAAAACAAATCAATTTTCAATTAATTAATCGTTTAATCTGCGAATTAATTGGTTTATGCGAGTTGTTTAAATATTAGTTTGTACTTTCTTTTTTATTATTACACATGATATAACGCCCAACGAAGGATCCAAATACAAATAAACAATGGGCTAACAACGCTAATCAATTGATATCAAATGAAACGAAGTCATTTTCTTTTAACAAATTATCGCCAGAATGTTGTACTAATGTACGAAGTAGACAATATTAACACATTTTTTTTATAAATTAGAGATAAATGTATTATCAACATCTACAAGACCGAATTTACCTAAAGTTCAAAATAAGATACGAAAACTTGGAAGCATACGACGCGCATAAAAGAAATTTAATTTGGACATATTAGCAAACGAGAGAAATTCGAAGACTGCCGGGTATTTCTTTAACATTTTTCTTCCGCACTCCTCGTGCTAATCGAAAACACTTAAAATTAAACTGGTCATCATATTGTGAAGCAATGTATTTTATGTCATAACTGGGTCTTTTGTAGCAACAAAAGTTGATTTTAGAAGAACTTACTTAATTCTGATCAAACATTGTTTTGTCGGTAAAGTTAAGTCAGTAATCTATGTTACACGATTACTATAAGTAGTTTGAGCTGATGCTAGTCAGACGTTCATGTCAACTTGACGCATACCGCTGGATAAACATTATATCTTCTATGAGATATTCACATATTATGATATACATATGATGACTAATAGCAATAGTATATATAACAATCACTGCTAGACAATTCAACCTTAGAAAAAGAGTAGATGAAAAAGTGAAATCTTGTTCAAAATTGTTACAATCAGACTCCAAAACTCCGTACTTTATCTAATAGTCATCATTTTATACCGCGAAACTTATTTTCATTAAAAAAATTGTCACTGGAAGAAACGCTTACGAACCCGCGCAAAAGAAATAAACAACCACATTGTACCCAACGTCTCATTCTATCTGGCCTAAACGGCGTAAACTCGACTGAAGCTCAAACAGAGATTCGAGCTTGGTCTCACGCCAATCCAATTTCCGGTATATTGAGCGAATACCGTGCACGCTTTAAATCGCATCGATAATGTTTGCGCCGGGGATTTGATGTTTTCTCTCGCGCTGTTTTTTTTTTCTGCCCACGTCGCGCACATCAGCAGCCATTGCTGCATGGAAATGCAAACGAAAAAAAAACAACACGATTGCAATGCTGACTGCGGCGCTATATATATACGTACGGTAAATTTCGTGAATGACATTTGGTTAAAATCGAATATTTCATGGAAATTAACGGAGTCGCCCCTTTTTTTTCCACACGGCACGCAAATATACCAATCAACTTTTGCGCACTGAATTTTTTAATTGAATCACCGGTATGTATGTATGTTCATTTATGTGGAATATAATCGGAAAATACAGTTACTGCTTTAGTCATATTATGCGGTTTTATTAATGTTTGAAAACCTGGAACATCATAATGGAAAAAATACAGATAGATATAACCAATTTATCATAACAGAAATAACATTTACCTGAATAGGTAAAAGTACTTAAACAAAAAGGTAATTCTCATTTTTTTTTTGTACAGGTAAAATGAGTTTTTGATCAATTTATAGTAATTGTCGGCTTCAATATTATATAACGCAACGAAAATATTCTTTTATAATATTTCTCATACAATTAATAAATGTAAATAAATAAACTTAAACTACGACGATTCACCAGTAAGTATACCTACAATAACGATAATCATTAACGCAAATTTACGTCACCTCCAAGTACATAAATACACGATCACCCACGATATTTCACTCGCGGCTAAAATTATCATCTCCGAAGTTTTCCACGCGATCCGGCTACCTCATATTAGCATCATCCTCTCCTAATACACTCTACTGCCAATATCAGTCTCGACTACAGCTTACATACACACGTATGCAGTCACACGGCGTCAACGAGGGCAATTCTCGCAATTATACGATCGCGCGCGCGTAATCGTCTTATACCGAGCCGGGGCATTTTGCACCCGTAATAAATAGCGGTAGCTACTCTCTCTCTCTCTCTCTCTCTCTTACATCCATATAGCCCGATATACACGCAGCGGCTTCAAGGAGTAGCCAACCACACCGCGCAAAATTCCGTTCATTACTCATCCCGTCCGGCGGTTAAAGCTCGCGATATTCATGCGCGCGCCCCTTTCCCAGTGCTCACACACATACAGATATATATATATATATATATATATATATATATACAGTGCACACCGGCGACAATCATTAACAGATCGGTCACGGACAAAATTTATTGGCTCTCCCTCCCTCTCACGCGTACGCCCGAGCTCTTCGATTATCGATCAATCGGCCGTGGTTGACGGCCCGTTACTAATGCGCGCCCGCCGCTCTCTGCCCCATGCCCAGTGCAGGCATTTGCATACAAGAGGAAACACCGTGCTCAACGATAACGGCTCCCGCATATATATATATATATATATATATATATATATATCCCTCTTACACGCGTACACGTTCATAGTATATTTAAGTACGCGGGAAGGCTTTTTCTCTCGCCATTGATGCACGCGCCTTCTGTACGTGCCCAGTGCGCGACAGCTATAGTACGCAGAGAAACGAGAGAACCCATTCAAGTGCCAATCGCAACCGATATTTCTATTTAGTTTTCCTCTTCTCGACGTCTGTGCGAGATAGAGGGAGAGAACGTGCATTTTGATTTATGGAAGACTGGATAAGAGAGCGTTCCTTATTTTTATTAATGACACAGAGTAAGCGAGTGCGTTCGTACCTTCGTTTCGGACGAAATTAATATGAGAACGGTTTTTATTATGCGTGTATGTATATATATATATATATGAGCTTGGGGAATCGATCGGATGCGAGTGCGGAGGAAACAAAAGATATATAGTCGACAGATTCGGAATGTGGAAGCACAGTCTTTGTGTGAAGTGTGCAATGTGCGCTGAATCTGCGACAAGTAGTTTTTTTTATTATGGTAGGGGAAAATATGTCGATTTGACTGGAAATTAATGTGCTGGAAAAAGTTTTTCGTGTTTTTGACACCAAAATGTCTTTTTGAGGGAAGTCACGTTAGCAGAGTGATTGATTAGTACGGTCATATGTACGTATTACTATGCGACGTTATAATAGTTTACGTGTATCAGTTGGTAAAAATGGCAATAGTGAACTACTAAATTATTAAAAAGTGGATGCTTCTATTATTCATAACATAATCTTACTTTTAATTTCAAAGAGTAAATAATTACATCAATCACATTTATACACTCCAGTAAAATTAACATTTTGTAATATTTTTTTCATTGTCACATAGCACAATAACTTAAGAAAAATCCACCTGATGTGTAATTATAAGAACATTAGCAGGGCTCCAGGACATAAAAGTAATTTGAAAACTTTTACAGCAAAAAAAAAAGTTTTCAACGACAGATATATATGAAAGCTTATTTTATATAAAAAGGATTGTATAACTGAAAAATTTATAATTTACTCATGTCATTTGGTTTCCGCATTTTGATATTAAATGTAACCGAAGACACTTTTTCATTTTAGTTGACGTATGTTATACAATAAAAATTGAGTCTCTTATAATAAAGTCGCAATAATGATCCCTACAATAAATCCAAAAGAACCAACAGTATAAAAATAAGCCATCTTCGACAACTATAGTTGATCACACGACTGATCAGGAAATATATATACACTTACTTATAATAAAGTCCCGAGCTCCTCTTTCTTAATCGTGCGTTACAAATCGTCCGGTATACTTAGAGACATGCCTATAACCAAGAGAAACTCGTGAGTGGAGAGGTCTTGGAAAACATATAAACGATCGGCCATCAATACGTCGCCATTGTGTGCATCCCAACCGTTCTCTAATAAGTGGATTTGGATACTTAGTCAGGAAGGAACGGGCGGGGAGTAGATATGGGAGTCATGACGCGTGGCCAGTTGACGTCGGGGAGCGTATCGTTGACGCTAATCGTATTAACGGGCCTACGTCTCATTCTCTTCTCTTTCTCTCTCTCTCTCTTCCTCCCTCTCATTCCCTTCTGCTTTCTCTTAGTACTCCCCTTCCAATACACACGCGACAGCAACGATGCATCATCCCCAGAGGCAGTACTCGTAATATTCTATCATCTCCCGAGAGAGGCACCGGTCGACTTCCAAGGAAGCAAGGAGAGGTTACAACACAAGAGACAAGAGACAAGAGAGAGGGAGATAGAAAGAGGAGAGAGGGAAAAAGTGCAACGAATGAGACTAATGACCAAGGCATCGCACACAACTCCTAATAACTCCGAGATTGTCTCGTTAATCATCATTATACGCGCAGGTGGCCTCTCCTCTCTCTCTCTCCCTCTCTCTCTCGAGCATACGGCACTCGCGGCGGAAATCCCGAATTCAGGGCCGCTTACAAAAGTCTGATTTATCGGCGGATGCGTCTCTGTATGAGAGAGTAGTGCGATATCACGCTAGGGTAAGCACCTTGATATGGATATAAACGAAGTGGGCAAACTGTCGTGTGCGCGACCGAGCGAGTGTTGATGGAATTGCTTTTATCAAGTTCGCCTTTGCGTGCAAGACATCGATCTTTTTGCGGACAAGTAACTATGTAGCAAGCGGTATTGTGCCGGCATTGTTTTGTATGAACGGGTTGGTCGGTGTTCTTTGCCAAAGATGGATCTTGAGAATAATCGCGTTTGTAATGGAAATTAACACTTGTAGTGATGTCTTAGATGTTAAAAAGAATTAAAAATTAAATATCATATATAAAGTAAGTATACCTAATTCAGCTGTATACTTTATTTCACTAATATAAGTACATGTTTTCTCCGCTCTATTGTATGGATAAGCTTTATTAAATATGTACAAGTAGTTAGAGCATGTGAAAAATATGGTTTATATAAGTTATTTAATAATCTGAAACGTGACCGTATTAGATATACGTGTTGAATATGCAATCAACCTGTTTTCATACAAATACAAAATAAATTGTAATTTTTTTTTAATAACGAGAAATGCCGCAGAATAAATGTTCACTCGACTGCGATATCCTCTTGAGTGAGTATATACACCTTTTTTACAGTGATAAGATTTTCACCAAATTACAGTCATCGTAGTAATATTTACTCCCTTTATGATTCCATCTTTACACCCAAACCGTAAAATAAAGTAGAACTCTTTAAAGCTATAGTCAGAACAC